>RJWM01045726.1:0-12611 GCA_004363535.1 Dasyprocta punctata | reverse complement strand
GGGGCCAGCTTGGGCTACATAGCAAGATGCTGCCTCAAAAAACTAAAAATAAGTAAACAAAATGCTTGGCACAGGGCTAGAACATGACATTTCAATAAACAGAAGCAAGTATTTTATTGCTATTAGAAGTCCAAAACAAAACAAGTCCATCAGCTGGGTGTGGTGACGCACACCTGTACTCCCAGTACTTGGGAGGTTGAGGCAGGAGGATCACCATGAGTTCAAGACTGGCCTGGGCTACCTAGTGAGACCCTGTCTCAAAAAAAAACAACGACAACAAAAAAAGTCTATCAGATGCCTATATTTATCTCCACCCAGGAGATCTAAACCCCAAACCCCAAGCCCACAGTCCCTCCAGACCCCTCCCCTCCATCTTGGCAGGTTTCCCTGTCACTTCTCAGGGCCTCCTGAGACCTCCTGTTTCTTACAACAGAGCAAAGAACTTAGAGCGTCAAATGACCCCTGACTTGGGGTGCTTGGACGACTGAATGGTGTCTTCAACCACGTGGTGGGGAGAGGCACGTTCAATAAAAACTCTCTCAAGGGTTGAATTCAGGTATTTTCCCAGGCTGGTGCTACTCAGTCCTCTCCTGACGGTGACCCACAGCTCCTGACCGCCCTGTAAGGGAGAAAACCCCGCCCAGGACAGCAAGCCGTGTCCCTAGGTGCTGGTGTTTGCGGGCCATGTGAAGTCAATGCACGTTTCTAATTACACTGGTTTATGGGGACACAAGTCGAGGGTCATTTGGAGATCCTCTTGTGAGATGGCACTGTCTTGACCAGCTCAAGCCCTGTGGGTGGGGGCACCTGGCACCCGGGTGGCTGCCGGCCACGGATTGCCAGCCACCCCAGCCCCACCACCTGTGCTCTCTTGGCTGCTATTTACTTTTTCTTTCTTTCTTAATCTTTTTTTTTTTTTTTTTTTTGGCGTGGTAGCACATACCTTTAATCCCAGCACTTGGGAGGCTGAGGCAGTAGTATCGGTGTGAGTTTGAGACCAGCCTGGGCTACAAAGTGAGTTCAAGGCTAGCCTGAACTGCATAGTGAGACCCTGCCTCAAAAAATATGGCTGGGGATTTAGCTCAGTGGCCTAACCGCCTGCCTGGCAAGCACAAGGTTGGGAGTTCAATCCCCGGTACAAAAAAAAAAAATTTTTGTTTTCTTTTTTTCTTCTGTCTTTTTGAGACACGGTCTCACTATGCAGTTCAGGCTGGACTTAAGCTCACTTTGTAGCCCAGGTTAGTCTCAAACTCACAAGGATCCTCCTGCCTCAGCCTCCCAAGTGCTGGGATTACAGGCATGAACCACCACACCTGGCTTTTTTTTGTTTTTTTTTTTTTTGAGATCTCACTATGTAGTTCAGTCTGGTCTTGAACTCACAGCAATCCTCCTGCTTCAGCCTTCTGAGTGCTGGGATTGCAGGCTTGTGCCCCCACGCCGAGGCTGCTACTCTGCGTCCTGTTCCCACGAACTTGCTTGGCTTCATCCCTGTTCCTAGCCTCTGGTTTTCCCTCCTATTCAGTCCAAGCCCCCTGCACCTGCTCCCCAAAACAAAGCCAGCCATGCCAGTCCTGCTGGCAAAGCCCCACTTCCTCCTCCCGCCCTGTGGGCACCCTGGACTCTAGGCTGAAGGACATGAAGCCGCCTGCGGCCCCCAAGGAACCCAGCCATACACTCGTCTGTGCTTTGGCTCTCCTCTGTCACCTGCCCCCTCCCTGGAAGACCCTCCCGGGAGACTCGGTCATCACCTGCCACCTCTAGGAAGCCCTCCCAGATCCCTCAGGCGGGGCTGGATGCCTGCTCTGGCTCCCATGGCCCCTCCACATGACATGTTCTTTCCATGTGGTCCCCCCAGACTGTGAGCCCCCCGAGGCCAGGGACGAGCCCTGATTCACGACTGTGACCCCAGTGCTCAGCACAGGACGCAATCTCAGCTGGATGAGTGTCTGTTGATTGATTTACTAACCGGAAATAAATGACTACTAAGCCAGGCAGGGCAGGGCACAGCCATAGCAGAAGTTAGGGCTCCCCATAAACCCACCGGGAAGCCCAGCACCGGCCCAAGGGGCTGCAGGCTAATGGCAGTTTCCGGTACATGAAAGGGCCACGCTGTGACTTTGAGTCCTCCCGGTCAGCCCTGCATCCCATCTGGACTTTACAAGGGCCCTGCCGACTCAGGCCCAGGAAGGGAGGAGCCTGCTTTAATAGAGCCTCTGCCCGAGCGCTCTTTATAGACAACACCCCTCTTAATGCTCATGGCACACTTTGAAGTACCCATGACTCTCCCCATTTCACAGAGGAGGAAACCGAGGCCCCGAGGGGCGCCGTGATTCACCCAAGGTCAACAATTCATCAGGGCAGGCTCCTGAGCGGGCCCTCCCGCTCTGGTTGCCTCCCCTGGCTGTACTAACAACCACCGCTGTTGGCCCCTGGCTGGAGCCACACCCCGTAATAAGCATCTCACACTCTTTTTGCCTCATGTAATCCCCAGAACAGCCCGGCGGGGTGGGGAAGGGGGCCGATCCTCCTCAGTCTGCCAGGGAGGGGCCGGGACTCGGATCAGCACCCTGGGTCACCTGGTTACACAGCTGAGGTCTAGGTTTGTTGTCTCACAGCCCAAGTGACCTCCAGACCTGGCCCAGGGCTTCTCGTTGGAGTCTGCCTAGAACCCGAGTACCTCTTGTGCCCTGCTTGGGGGGTGCATGGAGCAGGTCAGGGGCACCTCCACACTCCTGCCTCAGTTTCCCTAGAGAAGCAGAATCCTGTATAAGCAAACCATCTCCCAAAGGGCTCAGGAAGGCTGGAGGTGCCCAGCGAGAGCAGGAGGGTATCTCAGGGGCACCCATGTGGTCAGCCAGCCCTCTGTCACTGTGTGCATCCTAGAGGGCCAACCACACTTTCGTCCCCGAGCTGCTGGCTCTAATGTCCCCAGCGCCACATCACTGCCTCGGTGTGTGGGCTGGACCTATCCATTCCGGCTACCCCGGCCTGGCCACCTGGCCCTTGCAAGCCCCTCACAGCTCCAGGCGGTGGCTCTGGGAGGCTGGCAAAGGGGTGGAGCTGTGTCTTGTAGTTGGTCACCTAGGCCCAGTCCTGGATCGACCATCCATTGGCCCTGTGTCCTTCCCCTTGGCCAGACATGTCCAGGGCCATGTCCCAGACACCTGCATGTGGCCACGTCCTCCATCATGAGCAGATGACTGGCTGTACTGGCCAACTAGGCTACATCACAAGGAGGGCCCTCGGGGTACTGAGGATCGACTGACCCTGGCTGGCCACGACCCCAGGGGCCCCCAGAAAGAACCCAGGGTCTCCTTTGCTGCCCTCACTTGCCTCTTCACTCATTCATTCACTGGTCCACGATTCTGCAGGAGAGAACAGCAGTGCAGCGGTAGAATTTCTTGGGCAGACAAACAGTCACCAGCTTGAGTGCACAGCGGTGTCAGTACTGAAGGAGGTGCTGAGGCAGAGACCTCCAAAACATACCGTGAGCAACAGGCATGGTGGTGCACATACCTGCGCTTGGAAGCTGAGGCAGGAGGATCATCATGAGTTCAAGGCCAGCCTGGGCTACAAAATGAGACCCTGTCTCAAAAAACTAAAAAATAAGAAGAGAAGACAATGGAGCACACAAAACAGGGTGCACAACCATGTAAGGGGAGCCACTCTCTGTATTTAAAAAAAAATAAAAGAAAGAATGTCCAGTGCAGGCTTGCACATGCGCCACGCGTGCTCAAACCTCCGGGGGGTTCACACCCAGAGGTGCACCACCTGAGGGAGTAAACCCATGCGAAGGGACCCTGGACATAGAGACCACGAGGACACTTGCTTCCAAGTGAGAGCTGTCGGGACTCTGAAGTGCTTCCCGTGTGCGTGCCTTCCCTCTTCCAGCGTCACTAACGGTTTGTGGGTGTTTTTTGGTTTTGCTTTGTTTTGTTCTGTTCTGTTTTCATAGTTCTGGGGATGGAAACCAGGGCCTTCTTGCTGAGTATATTTCCAACCCCTTTTAATTACTTACTTATTTACTTACTTATTTTTGACTTTTTGAGATGGTCTCACTATGTGGTTCATGCTGGCCTTGAACTTACTATGTAACCCAGGTTAGCCTCAAACTTGAGGTGATCCTCCTGCCTCAGTCTCCCAACTGCTGGGATTACAGGTGTGTGCTACCACACCTGGTGTTTTTTTTTTTTTTTTTTTTTTTGAGACAGGGTCTTGCTCAATTGCCCCTCCGCTCAGTGACGCTGCCTGGGGATGCGCCCCTAACCCGAGAGGGGACAGTAGAAGGGATTAAGTGGAGTCACGAGTGCGAGTGCGGCTGTGCCTGCAGAGGGGCAGCTGTTGTCCTGCGAGTGTCCCTGGACAGGCCAAGCCTGTTCCAGGCATCCGAGTGACACAGACAGGGAGGCGCAGGCCCCGCCCTGTCCTCATCCACAAGGGCGGACAGAAAGGACACCACAGATGGCGGCAGATGATGCAATCAACCCCCGGAGACGCCGGGGAGGCTGCCTGGAAGAGGCGACACCTCCCTCTGCTGAGCCTCCAAAGATAAGCAAGGGCGGGAGGAAGCCGATATAGG
This sequence comes from Dasyprocta punctata, assembly GCA_004363535.1. Classification (NCBI taxonomy): domain Eukaryota; kingdom Metazoa; phylum Chordata; class Mammalia; order Rodentia; family Dasyproctidae; genus Dasyprocta; species Dasyprocta punctata. The sequence goes on along the minus strand of RJWM01045726.1, from coordinate 8,032 downwards.
CTGGAAGATACTCCCTGCACCCGCCCCTCTCCACGGGCCCATGCAATCCTGCTCACGTATGCAGCCCACGTGCCTGTGTATCTGCCTCCAAAGGTGCACACTACAAAGACACCCAGCCGGTGAGCTGTGTGACCTCGGGGAAATCACTCAACCTCTCTGGGCCCAGTTTCCACCTCTCGCATGGTAATCACGGCAATGACCACACAGGGAGGAGTGAGGACTCCCTGAGACAGTACCCGTGGCATCCTGAGGACAGTGTTTAACCAATGGTCACCACTAAGATTTCCTTCCTTCTTTTTTTTGGAGACAGGGTCTCACTATGTACCTCAGACTGGCCTTGAATTTGTGGCAATCCTCCTGTTCCAGCCTCCTGAGTATTACAGGCATGTGCCACCACGCCCGGCTTGTTATGATTTCTAATGTGGATGTTCATGTGTATAATAGCGCATTTCACACCACGGCAAAGTCATCTGACGGCTCATAGTTCATCGGCCGTGTCATGGTTTCGTCAAGGGCAGGTTTAGTGGGTACACACGTGTGTTTCATCTGCACACACACAAAAGCCTACTCACCTGCTCACACATCTGGTATACGCTTCAGTGTGTGCGTGTGCGCATGTGACTTGCCCCAGCACGGGGAGGCTTACGCACATGCGCACACGCACGTACAGACGCACATTCTCACACATCACCTTGTCCAGTGTCCTCTGCCTCCTCCTCCCAAGCTGGATGCCACGTTGGGCAGAGGCAGGTGGCCTGAAATGCCGCTCTACACTCGGCCAGAACAATCCACCAGACCCCAGGCCCCTCTCAGCACTGGGGGGCTGGGACCCACACCTTGAGCCCCTGGCTCGGAGGAATCTGTCTTGGACGGAGAGAACGTGCCAGGGTCACAGGGCGTTTAGCCCAGGGCTCCTTGGGGGACCAGCCACGCAGCTATCCCAGCCCCCAGCCCAGCCCCCTGGGAGTGGACCCACAGGTGGGCGCCTGCCGTGTGCAGTTGGAAGTAGGCTCCTCCGAGCAGTACATATTTCATCTCCCAGCAGCCAGGCCAGCTTCTGACAAAACTGGTCATCAGCGATTGAATGAGAATATGTTTAGCTGTGAGAATAACAGATTCAACAAGAAAGATGCTTATTGCCAGGTGTGGTAGCAGAGGCCTGTAACCCTAGCTACTTGGGAGGCTGAGGCAGGAGGATCCTAAGTTTGAATTCAGCCTGGACAACTTAGACCCTGTCTTAAAAGACAGAGGCTGGGGGTGTCATTTAGTGATTACTGTGCTTAAATCTCGGGTTCAATCCCCAGCAATACAAAGAAAGGAAGGAAGAGAGGTGTTTTATTTCTCTTACCCAGAAAAGTCTGAGGGGAGGGACCTGAGGCTGAGCCGCACACCCTCCTCTCCGGGCCCCAGACTCCTGCACAGCCTCTACCCACAGGTGGACTTACAGCCTTTGACGGCTGCCCCAGGTCCCAGTCTCACGTTCCGACTGAATAGAAAGGGACAGAGGGCCACGCTGGGGTCTCATCCCGGTCTGTGGCAGTAAGCTCTAGCATACTTCCGTTGATTCACTTTGGGCCAGAATTTAGTCACGCGTCCACTCCCAGCTGCAAAGGAGTCTGGGAAATCCACTCAGGGTGGCTCAGGCCCCCGCCAAACCCCTGCAGCTGGGTCATAGTGCAAGGCGGGGGCAAAGGTACCAGTACCACTTGTGCCAGGGCTTGCTGCCCTCAGCTGCCTAAGACTCAAGGGTCCTCAGTGCAGCAGTTCAACATCAGGCTGGGAACATAGAAGCTGCTCTCACAGACGCACATGGCTCCGGGCAGGAACCTTAGCCAGAGCTCACATGCGCTTCCCAGGCCAGTGTCCTTATTCTAGCTCCAGCACCTTCCCCTGTGTGACCTTGGGCATGTCACTTAACCTCTCTGGGCCTCACCTTCCTCATCTACAAAATGGGACCCCTTGTCCCCACTGTGAAGGTGCAGGACATCACGAACGCCAGGCTCTCAGCAGAGCACCAGGCACAGAGGGAGCCCAGCAGCCACCAGAGAGGGGAGAGGAGAGCAGAGGAGAGGACAGGAGAGGGAAGGGCAGGGCGAGGCCACCTGATCTCCAGTGCCCTCCGCCACTGGGAAAGGTTTGAGCTGTCACTCTGCCACCAAGGGCCCCAGAGTGCTCTGAACCCAGCGGGAATCAACTGTTTGGCTACTTTTATCATAATCCACTAAGTGGAAAAGATTATTGTTTATTACGGAAGTGAGGAGTGTCAGAGAAAAGCAGATGAGCTAAAGGAAAAAAGAGTCCTCAATACAGCTACCACCCAGAGAGAGACTTCAGCAACTTCGTTGAATATGGCAGACTGTTTTGAAATCTTTTAACTACGCATATACATATAGATAGGTGATGGAGATGATGGAGCTGTAATTGTAGATATAGATGCAGATGTAGATAGGTTGTACTGGGCCTTCACACTGAGCTACATCCCAGCCCTTATTATTTTAGGATGGGATCTTGCTAAGTCACTAAGTCATCCAGGTAGAAATCAAATTTCTGACCCTCCTGCCTCAGCCTCTCAGAGTGCTGGGATCATGGGCGTGTGCCCCCATGCTAAGCTTTGTATAGTCCCTTTACAGAAAAGCTTGCATAGTGCTCATGAGGTCACACTGCATATAGGTTACTGGAGAGCCTCGAATGCTTAACCCTTCACTTTTTTTTTTTTTTTTTTTTTGGTACCAGGGATCGAACTCAACCTCATACCTGCCAGGCAGGCACTTAAACCACTGAGCTAAATCCCTATTTTTTGAGACAGGGTCTCACTATGTAATCCAGGCTGGCCTTGAACTCACTGTAGCCCATGCTGGTCTCGAATCCACAATGATCCTCCTGCCTCAGCCTCCCAAGTGCTGGGATTACGGGTGTATGAACCCTTCACCTCTTGACACATCAGCATCTTCCCATGCCCACACAGGTCCTTCTCCAGGTGATCAAAGTTTTCTTCTCTCAAGCTGCATGAAGAGAAAAAAGAACCCTACATTTTCAAACCTCAAGCAAAGCCACATGGAACTGCCAATCAAAGCTCAGGGTCGGCAGGAGAGAGTCACTGTCACCGCCCTGAATTCACACTGCTGAGTCTCTGCCACCTTGCGGGGGGTAAATGCCTCATTTCTGGCTGGGTGTCTGAAACCCCAGCAACAAGGATCATAGCCAACACTTAACCCGAGCTTGACCTGCGGCAGCAGCCCAGCTCTCCTGGGGTGTAATGATAGGCATTCCGTGTGGCCGACATCATTTATTACATACACAGCATATGTGCATGCTCATATGTGCACACACAGGCATGTCGTCCTCGAAAAAACTCTGCTGGGAAAGTGTATGATTATCCATAATGGATATAATCCCCAAGGGAAGAAACTGAGGCCCACGAGGCTCAGCTAGACAAGAACCTCTGACCTACAGCCATTAGGCCTGAGATTTGAACCCAGAGAGTGTGGATCTACAGTGCTCGGGGCCTCACCATTGCACTAGAGTTTGTGGACTTGTAGCAGGTGCTCCAGGCCCATCCTACCCCTCAGTTTGCAGGAGGGAACAGCTGGACCCAGAGAGGCTTGGCAAACTACTTCAGGTCACACAGCAGGTTGGATGCATTTCACACCACTGTGCATTGCTAATGCCTGGGGGGTCTTCAACACCTTGGGATTCACTCCTCTCTGCCCCACCGCGATTCCTGCAGGGAGAGAGTGGCACTGCCATGTTGGGGTCCCAGGTGGACATGGCCGTGGCTAGTGAGCAGCCAGCCTGAGGCGTGAGTCCCTCTGGGCACCAGTGCTGGTCGGGGTGCCATGGAGTATGAGGTAGAGGAAAGACCTGCGGGTCTGCCCAGCCACCCTCTCACTGTGAGTGACGGTGATTCTCATGTTGGGGCTTTAAAATTTTAACATAGAAGCCGGGCGTGGTGGCGCATGCCTGTAATCCCAGCAACTTGGGAGGCTGAGGCAGGAGGATTGTTTTGGGTTCAAAACCAGCCTGCGCTACAAAGTGAGCTCAAGGCCAGCTTGTATAGTGAGACCCTGTCTCAAAAAGACAAAAAAAGAAAAAAGAAAAAAAGAAAAGAAAAAGAAAAAATGATTTTAACATGGATGAGTCCAGGATTCTTAGCTTCCGTTACTCTGTTACTTGGAATTCTTTGATTCTAGACACCTTCGCTGCACATTCCCAGAAGCCGGGGCCCAGCAAGGCCGTGCTTCCGTCAGGCAGCTGCAGAGGAGCAGCAGGGCTTCGACCAGGAGTTAGGGCTCTAGCTCTAAGGGACAGGCCGTGACCTATAGCTTTGTCATCTCTTCCAACACCTCTGCCCTGGTGTCCCCTCTCCCTGCCCAAAGACCCCTCCTTACCTCTTCCCCTAGCCGGGCTCTTGCTCCCAGGAGGGACCCCAAGGTCAAAGTCAGCTGACCACCTGGACGAAGGGCTGTGCCCAAAGCCAGGGAAACAGCTGGTGCTGATACTGCAGGGAATCAGCGCTTTCTATAAACACCCAAGGGCTCACCCAGCCACCAACCAACGGGAGGCCCTGCGTGGAGGGACAGGGACAGGCCCTGTCCTGGGGCGGCCATGACCCCTGCTGTGACCACCTGTCCACACACACCTGGCTGGGAGTGGAAAGGACCTGAATTCATGTTGGGCAGGGGGCAGGGGAGGGGAATGCGCAAGTTCGGTGAGGAACCCGCCGGGGCAGGGAGGGGACCCTATGCAGGTCCCAAGCAATGCCTGGACGGGGCCCTGGCTCTGAGGCAAAGCCTCACCCTGGGGTCAGGGGCTGGGGACTGCTGGGGCAGGGGCAGGGGCAGGGGCAGGGGCTGCTGAAGCTGTGCAGAGGGCCTGGGGCAGGAGTCCCGGGAAAAGGCCTACAGAGGTTCTCAGCCCAGAGGTGCTTCGGGGCCAGGGCTCCCGGGATGGGGACAGCAGGTGCAGGGGAGAGTGGTGCTCAGGAACAGAGCCAGGGCTTTACCCAGCCTCGTCTGGCTTGAGCACTTTCCCTCCAACTCTGCAAACTTCCAAACCCACCAGTGAGGTGTGCGGATATACAACAAACACCCGCATAGCCTCTACCCAGTGCTGCGCCTGCTTTCTCTGCCCTCTGTTGATAGACAGTGACGTCCCCTCCTTGGGGGCCGAGGGAACTGGTTCCAGGACATCCCTCGGTCACCCAAACCCACTTACTAAGTCCCTTATATAAAATAGGAAGTGATCGCATATAACCTTCCACCTGCAGACTTTCTATCATCTCTGAATTATTTCTGCTCACTATACAACTAAATGCTACAAGTATCAAGTAGTTATACTGCATAGTCACATTGTTTAAGAAATACTGACAAGAGCCGGATGTAGCTGCGCACGCCTTTAATCCCAGCACTTGGGAGGCTGAGGTAGGAGGAGTGTTGTGAGTTCGAGGCCGGCTTGGGCTACAACGTGAGCGCAAGACCGGCCTGAGCTACATAGTGCGACCCTGCCTCAAAAAACCAGGGCCGAGAGTTTGGCTCAGTGCCTTAAGCGCCTGCCCTGGCAGGCGCGAGGTTGTGAGTTCAATCCCCGGTGCCGCAAAAAAAAAAAAAAGAAAAAAAAGAAATACTGACAAGGGGAAAAGTACTTGTCATATTCTGTACTAGTGTGGGTTGTTTTGATTTTGATTTTTGTTTTTGTTTTTGAGACAGGGTCCCACTGTGTAGTTCAAGCTGGCATTGAACTATGTAGCCCAGGCTGGCCTCCAACAAGTGACGATCTTCCTGTCTCAGCCTCCTGAGTGCTGGGATTACAAGTGTGTGTGTCATTATGCCTGGCTAACACAGATGTGTTCATTGTTGTTGGGTTTGGGTTTTGAGACAGGGTTTCACTATGTAGTTCAGGTTGGCCTTGAGCTCAGTCTGTGCCCAGGCTGGCCTCAAATTCATGGTAATTTTCCTGCTTCAGCCTCCCAAGTGTTGGGATTACAAGTGTGCACCACCATGTCTGTTTTGTTTTGCTTTGCTTTGCTTTGTTTTGTTTGGCAGTGCAGGGAATAGAACCCAGGGCCTCGTGGGTGCTAGGCAAATGCTCTACCACTGACTTATATCCCAGTCCTCTTTATTACAAAAGTTTTACACTCTTATTTCTAATATATTTATTAGTAACTATTAACCTTATAAAATACTGCGTTTGAAGTGGTACTTTATGCATGTATGTACTGTGTTTTGATCCTGTCCATCCCCTCATTGCCTTCCCTCTTCCTGTCATCTAAGAGTCTCCCTTCTGTTTACATCGTCTCTTGCAGTTTCCGCACATTAGGGGAAACCTAATGTCTTTCTGAGTCTGGCTTCTTTTACTCCACATGACAGTCTCTAGTTCCATCCATTTTCCTGTGGTTGACAGGGCTTCATTCCTTACGGCTGAATACTACTCCATCCTGTGTATGTACCCCATTTTCCTTACCCAGCCATCTCCTGATGGGCACCGATGCTGGTTCTGTATCTCGGCTCGCATGCTAAATAAACAAGGTGTGCAGATGTCCCTATAATATACAGGCTTCAGTCCCTTCAGGTACACACACCAAGGAGAGGGATAGTTGGATCATGTAGTGTGGGCTGGCTCTAGTTCTGGTTTCTTGAGGAACCTCCAAACTCCATACAGATCTTTCTTTCTTTGTTTTTTTTTTTTTTTTTTTTTTTTTTTTTTTTTTTTTTTTTTTTTTTTTTTTTTTTTTTTTTTTGAGACAGGGTCTTGCAATGTAGTTCAGGCTGGGCTTGAACTCCCTTTGTAGCCCAGGCTGCTCTTGAACTCACAGTGATCCTCTTGGCTCAGCCTCCCAAGTGCTAGGATTACAGGCATGAGCCACCGTACTGGGCTACATACGGGTTTCCACAGTGACTGTACTAATTTACATTCTCACCAGCAGTGTAGGAGTGTTCATTTTCCCCCACATCCTTAGCAGTATTTATTGGTTTTTGGTTTTTGGTTTTTTTGATACAGGGTCTTATTATGGAGGCCAGCCTGGCCTCAAACTCACAGCAATCCTCCTGCCTCAATATCTCGAGTGCTGGGATTACAGGTGTGTGCCACCATGCCTGGCTCTTGTTTTTGGTTTTTTTTGTTTGTTTGTTTTTTGTTTGTTTTTTGTTTTTTTGTTTGTCTGCTTGTTTTTTTGCTTGTTTGTATTCTTTTTTTTCTTGGCACCAGGGATCAAATTCACAGCCTCAGGCCTGCCAGACAGGCACTTAAGCTGTTGAGCCAAACTCCCAGCCCTAGTTTTTTTGAGGCAGGGTTGCACTATGTAGCTCAGGCCGGCCTTGTGCTCACGTTGTAGCCCAAACCAGCCTCAAACTCACAACGCTCCTCCTACCTCAGCCTCCCCAGTGCTGGGATTAAAGGCGTGCGCCACCATGCCCGGCTGTTTGTATTCTTGATTATCTTCATTCTGACTTGAGTGAGATGGAACCTCAGCGTAGTTTTAATTTCAATCTCTCTAATGGTTAAAGATGTTGAAGACTTTTAAATCACTTATTGGCCACTTGTACTTCTTTTGAGAAGTGTTTGTTTGATTTTATTTATTTATTGGACTACTGGGTGTTTTTGGTGTTAAATTTTTTGAGTTCTTTATCTACTCTAGGAATTACCCCGCCGGGGAAGAGTAGCTGGCAGGGAGACCCCTCTTGCGGGCGGCCTCTTTGCTCTGTTGGCTGTGCTGAAACCTGTTAGGCTCATGCAGCCCCATTTCCTGACTCCTGCTATTATTTCCCATGCTAGTGGAGTCTTTTTTAGGAAGTCTTGGCCAAGCTGAGCGTGGCAGCCCATGCCTTTAATCCCAGCACTCAGGAGGCTGAGGCAGGAGGATCCTTGTGAGTTCGAGACCAGCCTGGGCTACAAACTGAGTTCAAGGCCAGCCTGAACTGCATAGTGAGACCCTGTCTCAAAAAATAGGGCCGGGGATTTAGCTCAGTAGCATAAATGCCCGCCTGGTAGGTGCGAGGTTGTGAGTTCAATCCCTGGTACCAAAAAAAAAAAAAAA
>RJWM01045725.1:0-12680 GCA_004363535.1 Dasyprocta punctata | reverse complement strand
AGGATTGTGGTGAGCTTGAGGCCTCCTTGGGCTGCGTAGGGAGTTCAAGGACAGCCTGAACTATATAGTGAGACTGTCTCAGAAAAACAAAACAAACAAAGCAACAGCATTTCCGTATACAAATAACAAACTCACTGAGAGAGAAATTAACCACACTCTTCAGTGAAATAGATCAGACACACATGTTCGAATATCGCATCGTTTCTCTGGTGTGAGAAACTGCAAGTGTAAATAAGGATCAACATGGATAATAGATATAGTGAAATAGGAAGAAAATATTCAAATGAGAAGGAGAACTAAGGAGCAGAGGGGGGAAAGGAAGGAAAGGAGGAGGAAAAAATGGAAACAAAGCTTTTGTAAATAAGGAGGGAAAGAGGGGCTATAGGAGGGGAGGGGAAGGGGAAAAAAGAATCAAGATATATCATGTACAGGTACAAATTTCATATGATGGATATTATCATTAAGTATATCTAAAATGTACCAATAAAATTAATTTTATTTTATTTTTTTATTTTAAACAAAAGGAAAATAAGAAACCAAAACAATTTCACAACCAGCTAATAAGAGAGTAACAATCATTAGCACATTACATATTATTATATTCCCAGAAATTATTTAGGATAAAAAATATAGACATGAAACATTATCCAACAAATTATTAGCACAAAACTTTTGCTCAGTGAATCAAGAGAAACCTGCTATATGACTATCTTTTTTGTTATGATTGCTCTATTGTTTTCAAATAAACATTTCACATTAAAAATGCAATCTGAAGATGACCCTGATAAAACTACTTTTCACTCAAAATTCTTTTTCTTTAACTGTCTTAACTAATTTTTTATATACAGATTTTGTTTCAGTTCATCACACCAGTGCAACAATGTGATTGTTACGTATGTGTGACATATTTAGTTCAGTGAGAAGTATATTTTCAGTACTCATCCATTCAAGAGTTACAATGTCTAGTTTATCATTCTTTATAGCTGAGTAGTATTCCATTATGAGAAATACCACATCCTTTTTATCCATTCCTCAGTCGAGGGGCATTTAAGTTATTTCTTATTATGAACTGGGCAGCTATGAGCATAGGTGCACATACATTGCTGTGGTAGGATGTTTTTAGTTCTTTCAGGAAGATACCCAGAAAGGGAATAGCTGGGTCAAATGGGACCTCCAATCCTAGCTTTTTGAGGAATCTCCACACTGACTTCCACAGTGGTTGCACCAGCCTGCATTCCCACTAACAGTGGAGAAGGGTTCCTTTTTGCCCACAGCCCCTCCAACATTTGTTACTGGTTGACTTCTTAATACTAGCCATTCTTTCTAGGGTGAGGTGGAATCTTAGTGTTGCTTTCACTTGCATCTCTTGAATGGCCAGTGCTGTTGAACATTTTTTCACGTATTTATTTGCTGTTTGTACTTCTTCATCTGAGAAGTGTGTGTTCATCTCAGATGCCCATTTTTGTATTGGGTCTTTAAATCTTGAAGGACTGATTTTTTTAAGTTCTTTATAGGTTTTCAATATTAATCCTTTATCTGAGGAACAGCTGGCAAACATTTTCTCCCACATTGTGGGTAGTCTCTTCACACTGTTGGTGGTTTCTCTTGCTGTGCAGAAGCTTTTCAGTAGGACGAGATCCCATTTGTTGATTCTTTCCGATAAAATTAATTTTAAAAAAAGAAACAAAAAATGAAGAAAATAATTTTATAATGCTGTAGAATTATTGCTATTTTGGGGCAAGGGTATGGAAATTGTTAGTGAAACTCTAGATAGTTTTCATTAAGACTCAGGATTTTATGCTTTCTCTAGGCTGCGATGGAGTGCTATCTAAACAGTGGAATCCAGAGGTGTAAAGAACACGGTTCAACTCTCTGTTTAAAACAAGATCTCTGTAGTTTGTGACACACATCTTTTTAAAAATAGTTTCTTTAATTAAAACAACACTGAGATTTCACCTCACCTTGGAAAGAATGGTTACTATCAAGAAATCAACTAATAATAAATGCTGGAGGGCTGTGTGGAAAAAGGAACCCTTCTCCACTGTTGGCGGGGGTGTAGACTGGTGCAATCATTGTGGAAATCAGTGTGGAGAGTCCTCAAAAACTAAGATTAGTGGTCCCAATTGACCCAGATATTTCCTTTCTGCGTGTCTTTCCAGAAGAATTAAAAACATTGTATCACAGCAATATATGTGCACCCATGTGTATAGCAGCACAATTTGTAACAGCCAGATCTTAGAAACAAGCTAACTGCCCATCCACTGAAGAATGGATAAAAAAGGTGGTATTTTTATACAATGGAGTACTACTAAGCAATAAAGAGGGATAAACTTGAGACTTATAGGTAAATGGATATAACTAGAGACCCTACTCATAAGTGAAATAAACCAGACTCACATGTGTAAACATCATATTGTCTCCCTAGTGTGTTTTATATATATATATATATATATATATATATATATATATATATATTAGCTAAGATAGTTATACTACTAATTTCTTTGAGTTCAGTGAAAAGAAAAGTTTATGCTAATAGTTTGTACAATTAAATGCAGACATATTGTACTCTGAGTAACTAGTTTAAAGATAATATGCAAGTATTAACAATTGTTATCCTTTAATTATCATATTTGAAATTTGCTTTATTTTTTTCCCTCCTTAAAATAAAAAATTCCTTTATTTTTGTTAATAGTCTTCATTTCTTAGAACTGCATGTCTCTTGTGTGTGTGTTTTCTTTTTTAGTACCAGGGATGGAACTCACGGACTCATATTTGCCAGGCAGGCGCTTACACCACTGAACTGAATTCCTGGCCCCAGAACTGTATGTCTTTTTAATAACTATTTCTGTAGGAATTTTGGCTGTTTTCTGTTTGTTAGACAAGTTGTCTAAACATCCAAGCAGTGTAATTCTTTTATTTTGGATGAACAGCTATAAATACATTAGGAGTCTTCTGGGGGAAATACATGAAAGATTTGTGTACACATTTTTATTCATGATGAACTTCAGAATCCTAGAATTTTTGATGGCACAGAGGAAAAAATGAAAGGGCTAAAAAGTACTATTTAAACCTTCAAAAGCCCAATATAGTTCTAGTCTGCCTTGGAGGGTTCTGGCTTGTTCCAGTGGGTTCCAGTTTGTCTTTGCTCTTTTCTGCTTCACATCCGTTTTTTCTTGTTGTCTCACCCACGGCCGAGATGTGTTGGGACAGTCAAGTAAGTTGTCAGAGACCACAGAAAATACTACTCATGTATAGTTCGTGAGAAATAAGGTACTAACGGGGAAGGATTCATGAGAAGGGTCCCCAGCACATGGGCACCCTCTTCTTCGCTATAGCACTATTGGGAAAGTATAAAAGGGGCATACAGTCAACAGTGCCACTTGGCAAAATCCCAGAGGGGTGTGTGCTCAACAATAGCACCACCTGGCAAACTTCCATGATGGGAACATCCTCAGTAAGAACACCTCTTAGAAGGTCCGGTGGTGATGGGGTGGGCAAGTGTTTACTGGAAAGTACTCAGAGTGTCCAGTGGCAGCTGGCTGAACTACGGCACTCCGCAGTGCTCTGTTCCACACTCAGTTATTGCAGGAAGGGGGTTTTATAGCGTAACCTCCATAGCAGCGATAGCATTAGCTTAGTTTATTCCATTAGATGACCAACATTCCAAGGGAGAGGTGATGTAGCATACAGGCGGGAAGTCAGTTTCTACAGATAACACAAGTTTTCTCAGTTCCCACTGTCCTGCAGATAATTCTTATCTGGACAGCCTGGTTGGGCTTGCTTAAAATATCCCCTTGGCTTGATAAGAGTCTTGGGAACACACAAGGTGAATTTTAGGGATACTGGGCTAAATATTTTGATTTTTCTTGGGGACAACACACTGCACTTCCCATGTGTCTGAATGCCCTTATGATCTTATCATACTGATCTTCCATGAAGTCCCTCAGATGCCACACCAGGTGTACACTGGAACCAAGTACAATACAAATAGCAATAGATTATATTGGACATGCTATGAAAGCAAACACACCAAATAAAGCATTTCTCCAGGTAGCACAAAGGAATTGCAACTAACTAGAAATGGGACCAACTCTAAGTTTATAGGAGTAACGTAGATTTGTAACTTATCTGAAGCTAAAGGCACACCGTCTTGACTTTATTTTTTGGACAGGCTGACACAAGAGACTCCATCTTGATTTTGACAAATCTTATGGTTTCCTTATATTGTCTTCTTGTCTTTGTGGGAGTCTCATTAAAGGCATCACTGTTCAATTATCTAGCAGTTAATTTTTAGTTGTCCTTTGCTGTTGGAATATTGTCCCAGTTGTTTGCCTTATCTGTCCCATATTGGAAGGGAAACATTTGACAATTGAGAGTTAGCATCATAACTCTTTCAGCCACATTTGAAAAACAAAGAGGTTTAGATTGAGTAGCTCTTAGGCTAAGCTACTTGGAGTCCATTGTTACATTTAATCTTATCTGTTCTTACAGGTGAAGGCTGACATTTCAAAACATTAGATCAGACCTTTTTGTTAGGAGATATATATATCTGTAGAATTCCAAGAAATAAAAGTTACAAAGATTTGCAAGAAAAATACAAGATAAAGCTAACAACAGTTAACCAAATTTAGTTGATATAACCAAAAAACTTAACATTTATTCACACCAATATTTTTTTTACTAAAAAAAACAAAGAAAAACCAATTTGCCTATAGTACTCATTAGAGTCTTTCCATGAATCTGATTATTAATGCTTTAGAGAAGAATGAAAACTGTGTATGACTAAAGAATTAGAACAGCCATGGTTAGAATTCTGTATGCTTCAACCTTTTTTTTTTTTGTACTGGGGACCGAATTTACAACCTCACGACTGCCAGGCAGGTGCTTAGGCCACTCAGTGAAGTCCCCAGCCCTATTTTTTGAGACCTTGAACTCACTTTGTAACCCAGGCTGGTCTCAAACTCACAACGATCCTCCTGCCTCAGTCTCCCCAATTTGTTTCAAGGTAACAATCGTGACTGACACAATTATGTCAGAACAAATGTGTTCTTTGTTCACAAATGTATTCCGTAGGTGACAAATATCCAAATCTTTTAGTTATCAGAGTAGGGCTGATAGCACTGAAAAATCAAAGAATTACTTTGGACCTTTTATATTAAAAAAACTGTGGTAATGATCACAAATAGACCTGTTATCTGATACATGAGTGAATGTGTATTTAGTCCAAGCAAACAAGTGTTGACCAGGTTTTAGATAGTAGGGCTATCTAAATGGGATGGGTTTTCCCCAAGTAATTGAAAACTTATTAATGAGGATAGCAGAAAACATGAAAAATTATCTTGACAAAATACTTTGTTTCTTGGGTCAATCCTTGTAAATTACTAAAAGCAGATTGATGTCTTTAGGAAACTTAATTGCTTTAAACATATAGATTAGAAAACTCTTTAAATAATGCTTTAAGTATAACCAACTTTATCACACAAATTTCCTTTTATAATCTCTATAACCCCTTAACTAAACATAACCTTCTGATTTTGCCCTTTTATTTCCTTTTCTTTTTTGTAACAAGCCCATTATTTTTCTTTAGCATGAAATCTTATTTTACCATTCTTTCTCATAGAAAATGTACCCTTAAACTCAAAACTTTCTGTATATTTTTTCCTCTCTCTAACTTACTGTCTCTTTCTTTACATTGTACATTTGTGGGAGCTTGAATTTTTAGAAGGTCTATGCCATATTTTTTTCCCCTTTCGTCTCATAGAGGTTACCTTTCAGCTAGACCTGACAAACCTTTAAACTCTTGAATGACAAAATTATTTTAGTACAAGCAAAATAGCAGAAGAGTAAGTTAAACCTGTAACTATAATTTAAGAACTATTCCAAAGTTGTTTATAAGAAATATTTTAGGTCATGCAATTAGACAAAACTATCAACATATACCATCAAATCCAAGATCCACCCAAATTGGCTCTCGTTATCTCCTCGTAGGCTGCCAGAAAGGCTTGTTCCCTCTCTCCTGGTATCCTGAGATAGGAGTCTCAGGCTGCTCACTCCCTGAGAGTCATTCCTTTCATCTGACTTCCATCTTTGTGGCTTGGTCCATTTCCTACACTGGCTCAGGTTTGGGCTCCAGTCCAGGATCCTCTGTTATCTCTACCATTCTGGTCATGTCCTTCCATAGCAATGGCGTTTAATAGGTTTTTCCAGTTCTCTTCCTCTTGCAATTGCTTTGCATGTGCTTGAACTTGGACCTCAAGGTATATGGTGGCTGCCATAAGAAGTTAACACGGAGGCATTGTGATCTTACATGACTCTGTTTTTAAGTCATACTTCTCTCTAACAAATGACAGTATTTCCCCTAAACTTTGGGGCATTTTCAGGGCACCCCTGTGCTCATACCATGGTTTTCAAACATTCATAATAGCCACTGTCCTCCTCCTCCTCACATGGGGTAGACAACCATCCCAGTATTTCCTCACTTAACAGATCTCCATGATTGAAGCCCTCAGCTTCTCTGGCCTGCTGGCGGGCTCACTAATGGTCTCATCTACAGCCCAAGTATGCCAGGGCAGTGGAGTATGTTGCTGAGAGACTAAAAACATACCCAGAGATGGTTTGTGAGAGAGAAGAGTTATTAAGATTTATTAACCGGTACTAACAGGGGAGGGCAGGGTTAATCGATTCTCATGAATAGGGAAGGGTTCAAGGAAGCACGTATAGGGTCAACGACACTACTCAGAAAGTCCCCAAGGAGGATGTACTCAACGACGGCACTGCTTGGCAAAATTCCCTAAGGGGTGCATATCAGCGAAATCACCTCTCAGAAGGTCCAGCGGTAACGGAATGTACAAATATTTGCCAGATAGTACTTGGAGTGCCCAGTGGCAGCAGGCTGGAATCTGCCAGTCCACAGTGCTCTGTCCCACACTTAAGTTATTGCAGGGAGGGGGTTTTATAGAAGTAAACAACTTAGCAGTGACAGTATTAGCTCGGTTTGGCTGTCGTCTGACCAGCATTCCAAGGAACAAATGACAACATACGGTAGGAGGGCAGTTTCTACAGATAATGCAAGTTTTCCTGCTTCCCAGTATCCCTCCGATAATACCTATTTGGGAGCCTGGTCTGGGCATTCTTCCAGTGTACCTGGAACTTAGCAGGAGTCTTGGGAACACAAAAGGTGCACTTCGCGATCATGATGCTAAATGTGCTGGTTTTTCTCAGGCATGATACACTTGCCAACTACCTGTTGTGTGGACTGCAGGCCCCAGCACCAGGTGAGGAATCAATAGCCTGACATAGACCATTTAATGAGCTCTTACAGTTACGTAAGTTCCAATCTTTTTTTTTTTTTTTTTTTTTAAGTTAGTATATTTTTCTAGTATAGTGATTGGATTCCTTATGGAGAATTGGTACATGTACACGACACATCATAATTCTTTCTTTAATCCCCTTCCTCTCTTCCCCCATCCCTCCCTCCATTTCTTGGTTCCTTTCTCTTTTGCAAAAGACTTATCTCTGGAATTCCTTTTATCTTTTATTTTGCTTTTTATTTACATTTTGGATTTCTCATATAAGAGAAACCATGCATTATTTAAGCTTGTGTGTCTGGTTTGTGTCATTTAATATTATAGTCTCAAGGTACATCCATTTTCCTACAAATGACTCAAATTCATCCTTCCTTATTGTACAGTAGTACTGCATTGTGTATAAATGCCACATTTCATTATCCATTCAGCTGTTGGTGGACATACAGCCTGCTTCCAAGATATAGCTATTATGAGTTGTGCTGCTATAAACATGGATATACATGTATCACTGTAATATGTTATCTTTATGTCTTTTGGGAAGATACCTAGAAGGAAAATACCTTGGATTTCTAGTTTTAGTTTTTTGAGGAATCACCGCACAGATTTCTGTAATGATTATACTAATTTACATTCCCACCAACAATGTAGAAGAGTCTCTTTTCCTTCCTGCATCCTCTCCAGCATTTGTTATTTGACCTCTTGATGATAGCCATCCTTCCCAG
This sequence comes from Dasyprocta punctata, assembly GCA_004363535.1. Classification (NCBI taxonomy): domain Eukaryota; kingdom Metazoa; phylum Chordata; class Mammalia; order Rodentia; family Dasyproctidae; genus Dasyprocta; species Dasyprocta punctata. The sequence continues at coordinate 4,648 of RJWM01045725.1, read as the reverse complement.
AGTGAAATAGGATGTGTACTGTTTTAATTTGCATTTCTTTAATGGCTAGAGAGGTTGAACATGTTTTCATGTATTTACTGGCCGTTTATACTTCTGAGAAGTGTCTATTCATTTCAGTTGCCCATTTCTTAATTGGGTTTTCTACTTTGGGAGCATCTAATTTAAAAAATATATATATTCTAGATATCAGCCCTCTATCTAACAAGTAGCTGGCAATTTTTTTCCCATTCTGTGGGTCTTTTTATTCTGTTGGTTTTTTCCTTCGTTGTGCAGAAACTTTTAAATTTGATGTGATATTGTTTGTTGATTCCTGGAACTATTTCTCATGCAAATGGGGTTCTGTTCAGAAAGTCTTTGCCTATGCCTATGTCTTCAAGAGTTTTACCAATTTTATCTTCCAGCAGATTATTTCTTTTTTATTTATTATCAATGTGTTTTTTATTAGTACATGCTTACAGTACATAATGATTATATTTATCATGAGGAGTTTGTACATGTACGCAACACACCATAAATCCGTCCCCTTTCCCTCTCCTCCCTCCCTGCTTCCCCCAACTTTTAATTTCCTTCTTATTTGAAAAAGCTCTATTTTCAGCTTTATCTTGGATTCTCTTCTTAAAATCCTTTCCCCTTCTTTCCCTCACCCTTCCATATCTTATATATAATGGCACAATTTATTTATCTTTGCATTGTATAATTCTATTGTTTTGTGCATGTTAGTGCTTCACTAACCTTACAACCATGAAGAACATAATTCCAAGTACTGTAGTTTTTAGTTTGGGGTGGTCACAGACTACAGACTCATTTACTTGTATTAGACAAGATTAACCCCTTCAACACTTACTGGATTTAAAAATTTTATATAATTACAGGAATTCATGCAATTAAAGAAAAACTTCAGGATCATATTTTTAAAAATTTATAGGTTGCAACTTTTTTGCAGGCTATAATTACCTGCTCCAAAATTATCAATTGTTATGGTTCAATTATAAACCTTTTATACCTTTAAGAAAATGTAAGTGAAAATTACAATTTCTTTCCAAAAAGTTTAGGGTTTTCCAAATTTCAAATATTGGTTTCCTCTCTCCTCTTTTCAGTCAGACATTTCAAATAAATTAAATGTAGACTACATCTCACCTACAACATTCAATAATAGCAAGCACTTGATATATAAAATTTTAACTATAACCCCCAGTTTTTTTAAGGCACAAAAATGACTGCCTATCTACCTATCTGTCACAAGCTAGAAACACTACATTTAAGATTTAACATTAAGGTTTAAAGTTTCCTCCAGTTTGAGCGTTTATTCTTTTTGTGTTTGTTTCAGGATGTTACTATAGCACTGATATTTGAAAAACTCATGTTTATGTACCTGAAAATCTAATCATTTAAAACACCAACAATTAAATTTACGGTGAAGTTTTGGAAAATTTAGAAAAGCAAATAAAATACTCTTAATGTGTTTATCAGCTTCATTACTACAAATAATTCTACTGAAGTGAAACTGAGAACTCTATATTTTAGTAGCATTTGAATAGCAGCACAATTTATAATAGCTAAATCTTGGAAACAGCCTATATGTTCATCAACAGATGAAGGGACAAAGAAAATGTGGCATTTATGCACAATGGTGTACTATTTAGGCCATAAAGATGGATAAGTTTGAGGCATTTTTATGTAAATGAATGCACTTTGAGACCGTACTGTTAAGTGAAATAAATCAGATACACAAGTTTAAATATTGTATGGTAAAAAAAAAAAAAAAATAAATAAAAATAAATATTGTATGGTTTCTCTTATATGAGAAACCCACAAAACAATAAAGAGCAAAATAAAAGATAGATCACTGGAAATAGGGAAATCTTTTTTAAATGAGGACGGGAACAGATTAAGTATTTCTGTTTTAACATTGAGATATATTTGATCATTTTCATTTTAGTTTTGTACATGATGAGAGATACAGTTCTGGGTTCAATCTTCTGCCTGTGGATAGCCAGTTTTCCCAGCACCATTTTTAAAGGAAACTATCTTTCCTCCAGTATATATTTTTGGCCTCTTTGTGAAAGATCAGATAACTGAATTTGCCTGAAATTGTTTTTGTGTCCCATTGACCCATATGTCTGGTGTTTGTTTTTGTTTTTGTTTTTGCTTTTGCCAGTACCATGCTGTTTTTATCCTTATAGAATTGTAGTATAACTTGAACTTGGGGATTGTAATGCCTCCTGCTTTGCTCTTGGTGCCCAGTATTGATGTTTATGCCCAGTATGATTACATTTTGAGGTACATAAACATTCTGGGTCTCATTTGGCTCCATATAAATTTTAGAATTCTTTTCTCAAGTTCTTTGAGGAATGCTATTGGTATTTTGATTGGGATTGCATTAAATCAGTTTTGGAAGTATGGCTGTTTTGACAGTGTTAATTCTGCCTGTCCAAGAACAGGGGAGGTCTTTCCATTTGCCAATGTTCTCTTTGATACCTTTTTTCAGAGTACTGTACTTTTCATTTGGGAGATCTTTCACTTCCTTGGTTAGGTTAATTCAGAAGTATTTAATTTTTTGTTGGTGTTATCATGAATGGTATTGTTTTCCTAAGTTGTTTCTTCATTAGTTCATTATTGGTGTACAGGAACGTTATTGAGTTTTGTATTTTGCTATGCTACTGAATTTAGTTCTTAATTCTAGCAGGCTTGTAGTAGATTTTTGGAGGTCTTCTTGGAAAAGTTCACAACATCTGAGAATAATAGAAATTTAATGTCTTTCTTTTTTATACATATCCCTTTTATTTCTGTCTCTTGATTTATTGCTTTGGCTAGTATTTCAAGAACTATATTGAAAAGGAGCGGTGATAGTGGGCTTTCTTATCTTTTTCCTGGTTCTAGAAGGCAAGCTTTTCTCTATTTTTTTTGTACAGGGATCAAACTCACTTCCTCGTGCCTACCAGGCAGGTGCTTATGCCACAGAACTAAATCTCCGGCCCTATTTTTTGAGACAAAGTCTCATTATGCAGTTCAGGCTGACCTTGAACCCACAAGGTAGCCCAGGATGGCCTTGAACACACAGAAATCCTCCTGCCTCAGACTCTTGACTGCTGGGATTTACAGGCATATACTACCACACCTGACATGTATGTATTTTCTTGAGGGTTTTAACATGAATGGAATTTTGTCAAAACCTTTTTCTATATCCATTGAGATGATCATATGATTTTTGTTCTTGCTTGTATTTATGTGATATATTACTTTTATTGATTTGTGTTTGTTGAACCATTCCTGAATCACTGAGATGAAACCGGTTAGGTCATGATGCATGTTTTTTGATGATTTATTATATTCTGTTTGCAAGTATTTTGTTGAGGATTTTTATGCCTCTGTTCACTGAAGAGATTGACTCAAAGTTCTCTTTTTTTTGTTGAATCCTTGCCTAGTTTTGGAATCAGATTAATGGTAGCTTCCAGGAATGACATTGGGAGTATTCCTTCCTTTTTAATTTCATTAAAGAGTTTGAAGAGTATTGATGTTGTGTCTTCCCTAGTTTAATTTCCAGACATTTGCATAATTTCTGATGGTTGCCATTGATTTCTAGTTTCATTTGCACTACAATCTAGTAGCATGTGTGGGATAATATTGATTCTTTTGCATTTACTTGAGCATTGTTTATGGGCTAATGTGTTGTCTATTTGGAGAAAGTCCCATGTGCTACTGCAAAGAATGTGTATTCTGTTGTTGTTGGATGGAATACTCTATAGACATTTATTAAGTCTATTCATTCAAAGGTTTAGTTTGACTGTAATATGTCTTCATTGATTTTTGGTTTAGATGTTTTGTCTATTTGTAACAGAGGGATATTAAGATCTGCCACTATAATGACATTGGTGTTTATCTGATCTTTTATGTCAGGTAGTGTTTGTTTTATGAAGTTTATATGCACTTGTGTTTGGTGCATATATATTTATAATTGTTATCTGTTCCTGTTGAATTGTTCCCTTACCCAACATGTACTTACGTTTTTTACCTCTTCCGATCAGTTTTGGCTTGAAGTCCACTTTGTCTGAAAGTATGATAGTTATTCTTGCTTGTTTTTATGTTCGTTTTGTGTAATATTGTTTTCTATCCTTTGATTTTTAAACTGTGAATTTCTTTTTGGATTAAATGTTTTTCTTGTGTACAACATATTGTTGGATTTTGTTTTGATTGAGACCATTCACATTGAAAGTTATTACTGAAGGTTATTGACTTATTCCTGTTATTGTATTACTTTCCCTTTGCTGATTTCCTTTCTTCATCCCTTCTGCTTAACTGCTCACCTTCTCTGGTATATTCATTCTATTAGAATTTTTGGCCTTGTTGGCTTCATTGTATCTTTCTAGGATATCACTGAGAATTTTTTGTAGTGGTGATTTGGTGGTCACAAATTTTTTAAGGACCTCTTTGTCATGGAGATATCTTATTTTTCCATCAATTTTGAAAGATAGTTTTGTAGGATACATACATCAGGGTTGTATGTCATTTTTTTTAGGGTTAAAACACTTCACTTCAATCTCTACTGGCCTCTAAGGTTTGTGTTGAGAAATCTGCTGTAATTCTAATGGGTTTACCTTTATAAGTGATTTGTTGGTTTTCTCTGACAGCTTATAAGATTCTGTCCCTA
>RJWM01045724.1:0-12672 GCA_004363535.1 Dasyprocta punctata | reverse complement strand
ATTATGAATTCTAAGTTTAGTATTTAACATAAACTTTCCTATTCAGATGCTTGCTGGGCACTCAACTTGATTGTCATGACTTTGCATTTCTGAAAGAGCCCTACCAGTAGACACTAGCTTGTTTTAGGACCAGAGTAACAGGAAGCAGGGTTCTCAATTTAAGGAAAAAAAGAATAAACCCAAACAGTCTCTTGACACCAGATAATCTACATCAACACTAAAATCTTTATCACACGACATACCAAATTTAAACAAAACAAAACAAAAAAAACTACTTTACCTTTATATGTTTTACTCCACAGCTAACCACTCTGTTTGGCTGATATGGATCCCAGGAAATATCAAAAATCTGTCCAAAAAATTAAATTTTGATCATTTTACATGTTTTTCCTTCTTCCAGGGACCTGAGCAATTTCTAGCATTCTACCCTATAACACTTAGAACACAGTGCTACCTGCACAGAATGAAAATAGGGGATTTGGCTATGGTAACAAAGTGGTAGATATAGCATCTTCATCACCTTCTATCTACTTGCTTCAGGCCTGAATATGGAGGTAATAAACCACAGCCACTGAGAACAAACTGCTATATAGCTTTAATTTTGTCCATCTGGAGTAGGCAAATAAACTTTGATAATTTATGAGAATTTTTAAAATAAAATTTCCAGCACTCTGCAGCGCTGACAAAACACTTTAAAATAACTTTTCAATAAAAATGTAAAGAATTATCTAGGAAAATTTTTAATAGCTAACTACAGATAAATGTAGCCAACAGCGCCTTATAATCATGGAACACAGGACAAAGGTATTCATCTGATGCTAATTTAGTCTACCTAAAATACTCCTTGAGACCCTCATTTTATTTTTTTTATTTTTTTATTTTTTTTGCGGCACCAGGGATTGAACTCACAGCCTCGCGCCTGCCAGACAGGCACTTAAGCTGCTGAGCCAAACTCCTGGCCCTAGAGACCCTCATTTTAATCCGACTCAAAATACTGTTATATTTTCAATTCTTCAAGGATCTAAAAACATATAATACTATTTGTCATTCTTTAAAAACAACTTCTGGAGAGTTTGCAAGAAGTTCTAGTTCCATTTTGGAGATAGGGAAAAGAAAATTCTTTGTTAACTTGAAAGTCAAATTATGTATAATGACTGCTTAATATGTGCTATTCCCAGGACCAAGACACTCTCAGTGGGTCTGTATTCTAATCCAGATACCTGTGCTTTTAAAGACTCCAAAAGATTCTGGCTCCAGAAGTTCTGATTCACAATGGATCACATTCTATAAAGCGCTGATAGGAAAGGACTAGGGTAGACTACAGAAAGAACGTAAGCCACTAGCTTCCCTGGGAAGGACCAATCATGGACTCCAGAATAAGCACTGGAGAAAAAGGACTGGCCCAAGTATTCTTTTTAGTTATTTGAGCTCAGCCAACGTCTCAGCATCTCTAACTTTAACCTCATCTTCTCTAAAAATGTATAATACTACCTCAATTTTGCTATGGGGTCAATGAAGACAATGTAGGTGAAGCCATTTTGTGGCTATAAAGTAGTATTATACAAATGTAATGGAATATTTTAAGGCACTAAAATAATCTTGACATTAACCAAAGCAGCCAATAATTCATACCAGCACCTAGGCAACTGTAATAAAGGACAAAGCTATGTGATACGGAACAATGGGGCCTGGGAGAACAGTAAAAAGTACTTAATCAAAACATACTGGACTCACTTCTCACTAGACTAACATTGGACTCTTTATAGCCTCGCCCTAACTGGAAAGTGTGACAAAGTTATAGGGCACACTCACTGAAATCAAACCAGCAGGCCGTATGACCTCCAGTAATGTTTAAAGAAAAAGTTTAAACAAATTACATTTATCGGAGTTGAACTGAGCAGAGAACTGTTTATAAACTTGGTAGCCTTCAGAAGCAGAAGAGATTCCAAGAGGTCTGCTCTACAAAATGCACAGGTAGAAAATACAGACAAAAATCAAACAGATACATCAATGGCTCTGAATAGCTTCATGTTAGAGTGTGGCATTTGCCTTAAACTCAGTCTGATCAGTTGGTAGCCTATGACTGACTGAGATTCTGCTATTTGTTATGAAAGTGTACCCTTAAATTAGGCTTTTGGTTTATCTGCTTACCAAGGTAGGCTGCTGTTCCTTGCATACATAAGGACCCAAGACATACAGGCAGGCTCAGGACAATTTAACAGGAAATTAGCAGAACAAAACCACTTTATACACAAACAGAGGTGATTACATTAGGCTGTTTTCTAAGTAAGGAGATTTTACTGGTTAAAGGTGTTTATGACTTCAGTTTTAAAATTTTTTCCAAGGCAATAGGCTCAAAAGTGTGATGTGCAACATATTAATAAAGACCAGAATATAAAGAATGATAAAGAAATAAAAATAGTAATTGCAGAATAACTTAGATAAAATGTCATGTAGGAGTTTGTTCTCAGTAGAGCTGGGTGTGTAATCACAATTACATGTGCTGGGTCTCAAGTCTACTTTCTATGGTCACTAGTAAATCACGTACTGATCTTGTCTTGGGATTACAGTGTAAATGGAAAAAGTAATATCCAAAACTTAAGCAACATAAATATTTTCAACCTAGACGTTTCATTAAATAGTAAGTTACTAGCAATAAATTCAAAACCCTAAGGGTAGGGCCCTAGTGCCACTATGTTGTAAAATCTCCCTAGCATTTCACGAGCAGCTTGGATTCTCTGTGTGCCCACTGAGCCACAGGGTGATAGTCCTTCTCTAACACTTAAGTTCCATTTCTAGTCACTCCTGGGCTTTCTGAACATTTAACCGTGGGAGTAACTTGCAAAAATTGTGAGGTTCCTTTGTAACAACAAATCTATAGATGATAAAGTACCATGCTTATAAAAATGTTTCACCTGGGTTCACACTATGCAAGAGATAATGAATTTAATGTTTCATTAGAGTCTTATTCTACAAACAATTATATTGTACAGAAATATAGTGTATAAAACAATTAGAAACTCAAGGTAAGATAGTCATGCAAATTCACTTATATTTAAATTAGAAAATAAGACACTAAATGAATTAAATTATTCAGTTATGTAAGACACTGGGAAAAGAGATTTCTGACTAGTCATATGCAGATGCCTACTTAGTGCACTATCTTGGCAGCTCTGATTACATGGAATTATCTTTTCTGATCACATTGATTTCAATATGAATAATAAGCAGGCTATAAATTTACATTCAATATTTTCAATACAACAAAGAAATAAAGTTGTCATAACATTCATTTGAAATTAAAATGCATACTGCTGTAATCATCTTCTGTGAATATTTTCTAACAACTATTTTCATGTCTAAATGAATATGTACATCAACTCTATTTTGATTTTTTGAAGAAGTCAAATGTCAAAGCTTAAAATTTGCCAATGAAAAGCAGTAGCAACTCAAAATGTTTGATCACTAGAAATAATCATGCTAATATAGTTAGCTATTTTCAATGAGTAAAAGAAATGGTTCACTCATGAAGTTGAAAATTTACTTTTAAAAATACAGAAGTCTGAAAAGTAGTATCACAATTATTCACAATTCTAAAATCTGTATAGCTTGACTTAACAAAGGTCTTACCCGGTCAGAATGGCCAGTGGCAGAAGCTAGAAGTTTTCCCTTTCTCCAGTCCCAAATGCAGACTGTGTTTTTGGCATCTAATCCCACAGAGGCTAAACGCTAAGAAAAAGAATAACAATACCTGAAAGTGTTGAGAAGATTTCCCATTATTCATGCTTACATTCAACAATAGTTACTGATTACCTACCATGGCTAAGCATTGGATTTCTTTTGAACAAATTGATTCTCAAAATCCATCTGAAACCCAAAACTAAAGATCTCACAATAGATGACTTCCATTAGACTATGCCACAATGTCAGACCTACAAGCCAATGTTCATTTGTCCTTTTTAAACACAAAAACGTACATCTAAACTTTCCAAGAAAGCACTGATAAGTCAGTGGAAGTCACAGGAATAGACTTGAAGGCAGGGCTTAACATTAAGTTTTTTAATTAAAAATCTTAATGTGAGATTTAGGGAACCCTGGATTCTAAAGTCTCAAAAAGCCTCATCAAACTGCTGAAATTAAAGATCCGATAAACTCATACAGAAGAAATCCAATAAATGAGGCCTTATCTTTATTCTTAATTTTCTCTAATTTTACAAATATTGAAAGTGACTAAGAATGATATGTCATTTTAGTAAAAGTAACACGGTATTTCATCTCACAGTCTAAATCCTTTAGGTTCTGATCAAAACTTCTCCTCAAAGGGAGAACAAAACCATACAATTACATACAAAATGAAAAATGTCATAACCTGGGATTTGGGACACCAAAATCAGAGTTCTTAGATAGCAGGTAGTAGACAACATCGTAAAACAGAGGTCTAATCTTGAAGTAGATTTGACTTCTCTTTTGATTTGGTAAATAGCTACACATAAAACCATGAAATCTTAGTTAATCTCCTCAAATCTCGGCTTTCTCGTTTATAAAAAGGATGTAAAAATATTTGGTTTTGGGCTAGGGATACAGCTCAGTAGTACAGTGCTTGCCTAACATGCAGAAGGCCCTGAGTTTGATCCTAGCACCCGTAAAAACAAGAAAGATGTTTTTTCTTTTAACCTGTAATACTGTTAAGTGAGCCAAATGAAATGATGTATTTTCAAAGTCATATGATTTACAGTGCTTGCCAAATAAGAGTGTCCAAGGTTACATAGCTCAGAGTATGTTTGAGAGTGTGTGTTTGTCACATATGGCTAAGTGTGTACATGTGTTAATCAGGTGCCTTCACTAAAACTAGCTTCCACTAGATATCCTTTGGCTGTAATTTTTCATTGACGTTTCCAGAAATGGACAAAACATGGTTGTATTTTTATCCATGTAAGAAAATTAGAGTGGATGGATTTCATTCAGGTTGCTTTTTAAATATAAAAAAGAATTAACAAATATGGGTAAAGTAAAACTCATTTCTTAAGTGACAAAAGGCCAAAAGCAATCTATTTTGTTCATTTGTAGTGACAGGCCTCATTGGTATCTGGAGAAGTATTTCTAATGCCTTCTGTCAGTTACAAGGTAATGGGCCATTTGTCATTTTCTAAATACCATTTGATTTCAGTAAACTCTGTCTAGGAATTACTGCAGACCTGAAGCAAAAGATATCAACAAGCCATGAAATCCATCATGGCAAGCAAATAGGTGGTTATTTTTCTGAACTGACAGTTAAGCACCACACAGTCCAATCCTGAACCCACCCCTTGAAATGGAACCTGGAGAACAGCTGAATTCTAACATGATATAACACGGATAAAGGACTCATTGACTGTTGCTTTTGTTTGGTCTTAGTCTTGATCTTGATCTGAGACAGGGTCTTTGTGGTGCAGCTTGGCCTTGAACTCGCTGCGTAGCCTAGACAGGCCTCAAATTTGTGATAGTCCAAGGAAGGGGAGGAAATTTCATTGAGGGGATTGCAATGCTTTCATGAAGACCTCTGAAGTACCCTCAAGGGCAAAGCTTGTGAGCAGGGCATTTCAGATGAGAACAGTATGACAATGGGCATGGAGGTACAAAGGTGCAAGATCTGGTAGAGGAATCCTGCTCATCTGTCCAGTTGCTCTACATGAGAACTGTGGAGATACGGCTAGAAAAGCTGGTTAGCCGAAAATGGCCACGTATAAAGTGTGGACATCTTTCAATGAAGCTTCAAGCTTTGTTGTTTTTAAAGAATACTTGGATGCTTTTCTCAGTTAGCGAAATGCACTAACAAGTAATGGACTATAAAAGACCAGTTTAGAGGTCATTTAAAATAAGCCAATCATGGATCTATCTGGGAAATTAAAGAACAGTGGCTGAGAGAATGGGATGGAGAGGATAAATTCCTGCGTTATTGTAAAGAAACTTACAAATTCACAGGAAGCAGTGACTGTTTGAATTGGAAGGAGGAAGAGTTTAAAGCAACCCCAAGGTAAAGAATAAAAGAGAAACTTTTCAGTGGATTTTTAGCAGGTGATGTTACCTTCTGAAAGCAAGGAACTCCACATAACGCTCATAGCTTGAGGTCTGTGAAAATGGCTTGGCGTAGCCACTCTTCCACGTGGGAAGCTAGCAGTGGGTAACAAAGTGAATTTTTGAACCATGGTACACCTAGCTTCATGAGTTTGTGACTTCATTTACGGAGGTTTTTTAATCTAGGTAGGGAGACCAGGGGAACCAAAACTGGAGCCTAGCCAGAGCTGAGCGTCAGTACCATAAGCTTGGAAAAGGTGAGGGATTCTACAAAGCTGCCAAGGTAGCCAACAAAATTGGGTGGTTATTTACATTGTAATTTTAGGTGTATGGTAAGAAATCATTAAAGCAATCAAAGAAAGATACACACCTGTCCGTCTGAGTCAAAAGCCAGGCAGGCTACTCCATGTGTATGGACATCCTTAAGAATAGACACAGTCTGGACATTATAAGAATCCCATATGCATATATATGGCTCCTTCCCAACTTGGCCAGTTGCAATCAGAGTTTTGTTGGGGTGTAAGGCAAGGCTGAAAAAGAAAAAGGTGTCTTTACATCTTCTAACTGGACAGAGACATTGATAATCTTTCACCCAAATTTGTTTCTCATTTTAAATCAGTCATCTAACCAGATGACCTCAAAAATGAAAGTCTAATTGTCCGAAGGTAATCAATTACCTGCTGGGTCTAAGTTGAAATGCTCAGCTTTGGCAAAGAGAAGCCTAGCCCAATTCAACAATAATTTCATCTAATCTTACCTATTTGGTTACCTTGAACATCAGAAACCATTATGATTCCCCAATCAGAAAATCTTCTGTATGGTTTTATAATTGCTTCATGTTATATAGTATTTCCTGATTTTCAAAATATTACTCAGCTTTCAAGTTAGCTTTTGGCTTTAATTTGAAAAAAAATGCCATTGCTAGGAGAAAGATAACTTCCCAGTTAATGAAACTTGTGTACAGAAGCACTAGATACTATCCTCATTAGGATTTCAAAGCACAACAGGCCCCAAGGTCAAGTTCTGTTTCTGTGTCTGTTGTCACAGATTATACATTTTAAATGAAAATTTCTATGTTACACAAATCACTGTGACACCAATAGAACCGCAAATGACTGTGTGTGGTTTTTGTAGCAATTTTCCTCTGTAGTCCAAACAAAATAAAACTTTGTCAAATACCAACTAATATTTCCAGAAGCCTCTAACAGTCAGGCAGGAGAAAGGCTGTCATCACTATTCCTAGACAAGAAATCACTATGTGTTAAATTCATTGTATAAAGAAGTTGTGCCCTTCTAAACATAGGTGTTCAGAATTTAAAACAATAAAAACAAAACCAAAACAGAGCACATAACCTATATAGAAAACTAGAAGATAGCTGTGTTCGTGCAATAAACAGAAGTAGAATGTTTTCCAGTTTCAATTTTCAGCATCTGTTCTCACAGTAAGCACAAGTAGACTTTTATGTTTTCAGTATTCAGCATGGTATTAAGAATAAATGCTCTGGAATCAGATACGTGGATTTGCTTATTGGGTGTCCCTCACTATCTCTAATTTTTTGCAAAACTTACTCTTTTGCCTTGGTTTCTTCAATAACCAAATAGAGATAATAAATAAAAATACCCTAGCCTTTTCCCACGAGTCAGCACCATTCACAGACTGTGGGGGAAGAGAACAAGAAGTCAACAAGAAGCAAGCCCTCCCTGAAAACCAGCACCATGCATGGGCTGCCCCCATCAAGGGACAGCCAGACCCCAGCCCCTTCCCATGCATGGACTGGGAAACACGGAGAGGAGAGCCAACCCACCCCAATAAGCAACCAGCTGATCCAGAAAAACACAGGCTGCAATGATGGCTATTGAGGTAAAATGCAATTTGATGCTTGTGGTGTTTGATGTCTCACTGACTTCACAGGTCTAGGGCCAGTGGTCTGATCATCTATTCAGAGGATCACGGTACACACTGTGCCATCTACGGGGGATCCCCTTCTGGAGGTGGTGGCCATTGTTAATTCCCTATTGTCTTGTTTTGAAGTCCTGTATCATTTTCATTGTTTGGTTGGGTTGGGTTTTATTCCGTTTTGTTTTGTTTGATTCTGTTATATTTGATGGCATGGGCGGCTATTTCAAAGATGGCAAAATACAGTATGGTAGCCATTTTGGATTACTATTATTGTCTTGTTTTAAAGTCCTTTATTGCATTCATTGTTTTGTTTTTATTGGTTCTATTCTGTTCTGTTTTGTTTGATTCTTACTATGTCTGAAGGTATCTACAAATGTTTTGAAGACAACAAGAGGCATTATGGTGACCATTATTGATTTTATGTTGTTGTAAAATCCTGTGTCACTTACATTGGTTTGCTTTGATTGGCTTTGTTCTGTTTTATTTCGCTTGGTTTTATTCTCTTTAAAATAAAACATGTATATATATATATATGTATATATATATATATATATGTATATATATATATATGAGGTAATGAGCATAAAAGCACTTTGTACAGTGCCTAGCCCAGAGTGAGCACTTAAGACAAGTTTCAGCACTATCATTGAGTAATTCACATTCTGAAGATATAACCAACACACTCATGTCTACGTGGATTCGGCATGCCTCTCAGAAACAAACTACTTTAAGTGAGAGTTGACTGCGTAACAAGTGCTTTCTAGAAAATGTACCCTTAGGAATATTTATAAGGAAATAATATAAAAAGAAAGCACATACAAAATGGTATCTTTTTCACAACAGATGAATGCCTTTGAAACTTCTCAAGGTTGTAGAATACTTTAGCATTCAGAGCAGGTGAGAGATGAGAGATCTTCCCAATCTGTTTCATTGAGATATATCCAATAATTGATGGTATGTAAATGTGTTAGCTTTTGATTACTAAAACAAGTATGTGAGACAATCAAGAGAAAACATTTATTTTGGTCCAGTTGTAAAGGTTCCAGTCCATGATTGGTCGGCCCTGGTGCCTGAGGCCTGGCGCAGATCATCACGGCAGGAGCGCAGGTCAGAGCTAAACTGCTCACCTTACTCAGGGAGCCAAAGAGAAGAGGAGAAAGGAGTTGGGGGTCTCACTGTCCCCTTCAGGGGCACCTCCCCTCGGACCTGAAGACCTCCCACTACGTCTCACCTGGAGACTGCAGCACTCAGTGCACCACCCCAGGGAGTAAGCTGCACCACCGAGACCTCTGAGGGACACTGAGGCTCCAAACTATAGCAAGAGGTGCCCCAGAAAACTGTGAGAAGATGGCAAAGCACCACGCTTACTCCATTAAACTAAGTGGATGGAGGCAATCTGGGAAAACCCTACCTACAACAAACATGTATTTCAGTTCATTAATTCATTCAAGAAAACCTTAAGGATTTAGCATATCAGGCATTGCGATAGATACATAAACAGAACATACACTGCCTGTCTTTCAAGGAGCCCACCAGATGAAGGATAGACATGTAAACAAATTACTGACTGTCATTCATACACACACACACACATACACACAGTGACACAGAAAGGTGGAGGATGGAGTGGCCAGCTGCTCAGGACATTAGGGAGGGCTTAAGTTAATATAAAAGACAAAAGAAGCCAGGTGTGTGATGACACATACTTGTATTTCTTGGATACTAGGGAGGCTGAGGCAGGAGGATCACTTGAGCCTATGTGTTTGAGGCTAGAGTGAGCAACATGACTCCAACTCAACAAAAACGACAATTCAGATGAAAAGGCAGTGCTCATAGGTGAGAGTCTTGCAAAGAAGGCCAGGAAATAAGATGAGTCCAGCAGACCAGGGAAGCCCCTCTTAATCAAGAAGTAAGTTCCCACTGACGATTACTAGCAGGGCACAACATGACCAGTTTCACAGTGAGATGCAGTGGACAGATCTGTGAGGAGTATTAAGGGAAGAGGCAAGGAAGCCAGTTAGGAGCTATGTGAGAGATAGCAAGGAAGACAAAAAGGATGGCTCAGGAGCTATTTTAGGGTGAGAGAGAAAAAAAGCTTTGGGACATCTGAGGCCAAGACAAAGCTTGAGTATGTCAAACTTGACACAAGATTTTGGCTTAGTCAACTGGGTTTATAACTCAGAGAGCTTAGCTGTTGTAGTTTGAAGCCTGTGAACCTCATCCTGGAAGGAAATGATCTTAACTGCACCTAAGTTTTAGTAGGGAAACCAAGGGGACTCCTCAGGTTAGCACCACTCCTGGAGACCTAGGACCTATGAGAAACAGGATTTGACCAAGCCATCTGGCCTGCCCTTCATCACTCTGCACCTCAGGGGGCGGAGTAAGCACGAACAGTGCTTGCTGCCAGGGGAGTGAGTGATGCCAACAATCCTGCCTGCCATGTTGCCTCTCCCCTTTGCTACAGGCAGCCAGTTCTTCTACCCAAGGACTAGAGAATAGAGAGAAATAGCATTATTTCCCCTGGAAGGCCAGAGATGCTTTTCAAAGGGAAGCTCATCTGCTGTGATCACAACTTGTATTTGAAAATGTTTGAGATACTTGCTACATTTCTAGGATTCTGAAGCACTAAGAATTTTTTTTAAGTCATTGCGCCCCACTGCTATTCTCTAATTTCATGATTCCTGACTTTTCTCAGATGGTTCTCAGAATGAGAAGAGGGAAATCTAAGAACAGCTTTCAACAAATCTTTATGGAAGCCTTCAGAATAATTTATCAGTCTAAGTTATTCAACAAGCAGTGCTACCCAAAACACCCTATTTCACAGTTACAGTACTTTTTCCTATGGTTACTATTTTTCTTTTTTGGTCATATTAAGACCCATAAATTTATCACATTTTAAGAACTCACATTAAAGCTATTTTTCTTCTTCCCAGAGTTTCTTTATGCCTATCTTGAAACTGTGTCTCCCCAGCCCATAGTACCCATTTCAGGTTCCTTCTTTGCCAGTGGAGCATATTAACAAAGTTAGCCATTTTTCTTTTTATAAGCCCAAAGTCTCTGACATCACTTCTCTGCCTTACAAGCAATATGACTGCTTAGAGTGACTCAGGATGTTACTATTTACTCACATTCATGTCAGGAACAGGGAGAAGTCAAGAACCGCCTTTATTCACTTTACTATTTTCTTTCCTATTGACTTCCAGAAACTCTGAGACAGTGACAGAATTGGTGCAGCTTCTAGAACACAGCTGAGATTTACTTTTATCTTAAAGTTGTCATATTGTATTTCAACGGCACTTCTCAAACTTCAAAAGAAAAAGAAATTTATGAAATTTAATCACTGATTTGCAAGAGCATAATTTAAAGTTTCAATAATGGTGAAGTTGCAGATGCATTTGCCTAATGGGTTTTAGGCTATGTCAAGGTATCGGCAGTATTCCCTCCTTCCCAGGTCTCCACATTTATGAACTCAAGAATTTCATGAGAAGTCACTTTGAGAGGGATCTGCTTTTCTCCAATGCCAAAACATCTTTGGAATTTCAGTTGCAAGTGTTCTTATGAACATTTCTCATTTCCCAAATCTAACCCTTTTTACCTACTTTAAGCTTTAGACTGACTCACAAAGTTTATATCTTGGTATCTAATTAAGAGACTATGATAGAATTGTGCCCCCTGAGTTCCTGAGCATGTGACTATATTTCATGAGATATGGCCAACTATCAAGGAAATTATGTAAGCAGAAAGCACCACCATTACACAAAACCCCAGGCTTCTTGTTGGCTTATTTACCATATCATAGTGTTGTCGTTTTTTTTCTCTTACTGGAAGCGTTAATATTACTTGTATTTCCAATTTATCTTCCAGTTTAGTGTTCATAAATACAACTGTTCCTAAGAAAACTTGTGTACATTTTACAACTATTATAGTTAAAACAGCAATGTTACAATATTCAAACTTTTCAAATTGACTCCCTTTCATGAAGGGTCTCAATAAAATGGAAGTCTCACTACACATCCACATAGAAAAGTTTGGTGTACTCTATTTTTCCTTTGCTACTCAGTCTATTGCATTTATTGTATGATATACATGGCAACAAAAAAGGACTCGAGCTTTGAAAGAAATGATTTTCTCTGTGTATATATAAATCTAGTTCCATTGGGAAATCCCATCTTCTGTTACCATAGCAATAGAAACCACTGCAGAGCAGGACTTTCATAACCTATCTAGGAGAAGAAATTGATTCATTTCTGTAGCATGCCAGGAGGGCAAAAGCACGTTATTTTCATGTCAGATGAGATCAGGAAGATTTCCAAATACATTGAGCAGGGGAGGGGATTAGTAGGGTCATGGGAAGAGGTAGTCTTTCTTAGGAGGCTAAACAAAAACCACTAACCAACACTAATCATTCTTGATTCCACAAGACAAAATATTATGTCTGACTACTTGTTCCAAGCTCAGAATTTAATAAATGTTAATAAATTCTACCTTACAAAACTTCATTTCATTATTTCTCAAGCTGCTTCAGTGAACCTCTCCGTATTAACTTTATTAGGACAGCACAAAGCCTTCTCCCTCCCTTCTCTGAATGTAATCTTAAGCAAAGTTTTGCAATGCCAGAGACACAGATGGAGCAGTCTTAGGGCTGGACTATGGGAGCAGAGCGGAGGCTGCTTCTCTGTAGGCTGAAGGAGAAGTGACCCAAGTTCAGTGGATGTACA
>RJWM01045723.1:0-12915 GCA_004363535.1 Dasyprocta punctata | reverse complement strand
AGGGGTGGGGGACACGCGCAGACGAAGGCGCGCGCGGCCCGGCCCATCGCGGCTGCCACCCCCCGGTCCCCAGCCTCTGGAGCCGCGTCCCCACGCCCGCCACGCGCGCGCACACTCGCACCCCGCTCGCGCTCCCCCTCCCTCGGCGCGCAGACCCCGCCCCGGCCCGCCCCGCCCCGGCCCTGCGGGCGGCCCCTCGGCGCGGCCCGGGGGGCGGGCGGGCAGCGGCGGCTCGGCACATTTGATTTTCCCGCAGTCCGGGAGCCCCGGAGCCCGAGCCCAGCCGAGGAGGGGGCGCTCGCGGCCGCCGCCCGCACCGAGACCCCCCCACCCCCGCGAGGCGGCGCAGTCGGGGTGTCGGGCTCCGCGCCCCCACCCCCGCCGCCCGCGCCCCCCGCCGGTCTCCCGCGCCCCTCCTCTTCCTGCTCCCCTCCTCCCCGGCGCCCCCTTTCTCCCGCCGCCCCCGTCTGCGCCCCCGCGCCGCTGTGCCCCGTGCCCCGGTCCCGCCCCGCGCCCCCCTCTCCTCCCGCGCCCGGGCCTCCGCCCCCTCCCTATCGCTTCCCACGCCCCCTCCGCGCGCGCCTCGCCTCCCCTGGCCGCCCAGCCCGGCGCCGGAGTTGGGGGAGCCCGGGGCTCCGGTCGCACGGGAGGAGGCGTGCGTCGCGCAGGAATTGACTGACTGGGCCGGGGGTGCGGTGGGTGATGGAGCAGCCCGAGGACATGGCGTCGCTGAGCGAGTTCGACTCCTTGGCGGGCAGCATCCCGGCCACCAAGGTGGAGATCACCGTGTCCTGCAGGTGAGCCCCTCTGCCCCGCCCTGCGCCCCGAGCTCCTGGCTGCTGTCGTCCCGGTCCCTGCGGGCGCGAGGCCCCTTCCCCAATGTCCCCGCCTCGGGACGCCCTGCCTGCTCCGCTGCGGGTGGCGATGGCAGGTGGGAAGCCAGGTGTGGGGGTTCACATCCCGGAAAGTTTGTGCTCCGGGCTTTGCTTCAGGCCAGCGGGGAGGCACCCCGAACCCCGAGTCCGGGCGCCCCGTGGGGAAGAAGAGATGTGAGAGGCTTCCCTCTGGGTCTCCACTCAGGCCGCCTCCCGTGACCCCCTCGATAAATCCAGAAGTGAGGGACTTGCCCATCCTTGCCAGGGGCCCAGCCTCTGCCTCTGTGCCCTGCTTTCCCTCGCCAGCACCCTCATCCTCGCCGCTCCTCCCATCCCCAGGGTCCTGACCCCAGGATTCTGAAGCCTTCCTTCACCCCCAGACTGAGGAAGGAGCGGGATGGCTTGCCCACTCCTGCCCAGGTGTGGGACCCTGTCACGGCAGGAAGTGGCGTCCGTTTCAAAACCAGTACCTTGGGTCAAAAATCTTAAACCAAAGGAATGGGACCCTGAAATTTCAGAATCAGGCAGAGGAAGAGTGGGAGTGTTTTATGGTCTGCCACCCCCAAATCCTTAGTCATACCCTTCTAAGGACTGGGTTTCCCTGGGTTTGGGGAGTAGGGGTTGGGGTGGGATCCACTCCATGGCAGCCCTAAGGGCACTGCCTTGCTGGGACATGGAGAGGCACTGTCACCCAGGCACTGTCCACCTTGAGGTCCCCATGAGATGTCACCTCCCCTGGCTGAGCTCTGGTTCCCATCCCCAGCTCCTTTCTTCCAAGTCGCTCTTCGGCCAGACTCAGCTGTGTGAAGAGTTACCACTCTGGGGAGTCGGAGGCCAAGCTGGACACACTGGGCTAGGCAGTGTCCCCCTGAGAGCCACGTGGTGCCACAGCTCTGCCGTCACCGTGCTGGGGACTCCGGAGGGTCCCCTGGCTCCTTCCTTGCCTCCCCAGCCAGCCACCAAGCTGCCCGTCCTCTCCGGGGCGCCTCCTAGCGGTCAGTCGTGCACTGTTCCCGTTGGGCCCTCCCGCTTGTAGCCCCAACGTCCTGTTCAGTTCCCCGCAGGCCCCGCGCCCCTGCTCCCTGCCCCCGTCCTGGAAGGCGTCCTCTCACCCCGAGACACCAGCTCGAATCACTCATCCCAGGGCCCAGGGCCACTTGCACCCTGAGGACCTGCCCTCCGAAGTCATCTCGGGGTGCACGCTCGGTCCCCCTCCTGGGCAGGGAGCGGAGGAGACAGGACAGGTGACAGTGTGGCATGCGGCGGTGGGCATCCTGTAAAGGAGTCTCAGAGTCATCGCTTGGGGCACCCTCAAAGCCTCAGTTTCCCCATTTGTCAAGTACCTGTCCTCAGGGAGGAGCCTTGTTCGCTGAGACTTGCAGCCGGGCCTGGCACGTCTGCGCCCATGCCGTTGGCAGGGGCACAGGAGCACCAGGCTCTTGGCACATGGCTCTCCACTGGGTTGGCATGCAGTTGGCGCTCACTAAGTAGCTACGACGATTACCTGGTAATGCTTGGCCCGGCCTGTTGGCTCCCTGGAAGTGGGGGTGTCCAAAGACTGTACCCACCTGAGACAGAGGGTTGCCTGGGTCCACGTCTGTCCCTGAAGGCTGTGGTGCTGGGGTTGAGCCGGGTGTCCACGCGGTCTTAGGGGACGATATCCATCACCTGCTCTCCAGGAAGTGAGCAGATGGGAGGTGGGTCGTGGTGAGGGGCCATCGGAGGGGAGGAGGCCCTGGAGCAGGTGGGAAGTTAAAGGGACAGTCTGGTGGCCTTGAAATTGTAGCTCCGTCTCGGCTTCCACAGGGGCCTGCTGGCCAGCTCTCTGGTTTGCAGGGGTCAGGGTGGGGAGAGGAGAGAGAGGTGCAGCGCGGTTTTCTCTGGCGCTTTCTTTGCTCTGGGCACTGGTAGAGTCTAGTCTCCTTCCCTGGCATCCTGGGGGACAAGTGAGGTGGCCCTGCGGGTGGGCTCCAGATGGGCAGCTGTGGCCCGGCCTGGGTGCAGGGGATCATAAGGGATCCCCCTTCTGCCGCCTTCCCCCTCTGCTCCCCGTGAGGGTTCCTGCCACCCCTTTGGCCCCAGGAGCTCCCTGCTTGCCTGGGAGAGGACCTGGCCACCTGCTGGGCCTGGCTCTCGCTGCAGGCACGGAGGGCCACCAGGCTCTGGGGCAGGCAGATGACACCACGGCGTGGACACGTTCAGGCCCCTGCTGCAGGTGGCTGAGGCCGGGGCTGAGATGAATCATCCAAGCAGTTATTTTTCCTGACTTCAGTAAACTCAGGGGTAAAGATTAGAAAGGCTTTGGTTATTTGGCACACTGACCAGGGACGGGAGCCCTGGTGTTTGTCCAGTGTGTTTAAACCAGCGCTAGGAAACCTACCATGTAGCCTCTTCACACCTCAGTTTCCCCCTCTGTGAAAGAAGCATAGCAATCCTTATCCATTGTGAGAATTAATGCATAGTTAGTGGTTTCTGTTATCTATTCTTTGATACCTGGAAATAAATAGAGATCCATTTCTGTAGCTGGGTACCAAGGTTTGTGTGGATTCTGAGGACCTAAGAGGTAGTTTTTTGTGTGTGTTTATTTTTGGGTTTTGAGGCAGGGTCTGGCTGTGTAGTTCAGGTTGAAGTTACTCTGTTGCCCACACTAGAGTCCAACTTGTGATCCTCCTGCTTCAGCCTCCCAAGTGCTGGGATTCTCCAAGGGTATGGCACTATGCCTGGCTTAGAGATGTTTTTGTTTTTGTTTTTTTTGCGGCACCAGGGATTGAACTGACAACCTCACGCTTGCCAGACAGGCGCTTAAGCCACTGAGCCAAACTCCCGGTCCTAGTTTTTTTGAGGCAGGGTCGCGCTATGTAGCTCAGGTGGGCCTCGAACTCACAATGCTCCTCCTACCTCAGTCTCCCGAGTGCTGGGATTAAAGGCGTGCGCCACCACGCCTGGCTTCAGAGATGGTTTTGAGAGTGAATCGGGCAGATGGTTTGTGCAACTAGATGTCAGCAGACATTGTAGAAAATACGACTTTAAAGACCCTTCTCTTTGGAGCCCTTTGGCGGTTGGTCCCAGATCTTCCTTGACTTCGTAGCCATCCTGCAGACCCTGTCAAGTCTTCCGTCTGCTGTCCCCTGCTTGGGCCCCATTATTTTGCAGGTCTCCGTGCCTCTGCCATCTGATGCAGGGACCTGGCCAGCATGTTTGTTAGAAAGATCTGCGTGTTTTATGTAACAGAGACCTTGGCATTGGGGCGGGGTCCTGGCAGAAAAGTGGGCACGGATCCACGGCGGGGGCAGGGCCCCCTGTCCCATGGAAGGGAGGAAGGGGGAGGCCAGCGGCTGCCTGAAATCTCCCATGCGGGCACGGGCTGGGGGGCAGCTGCCGTCTCCACCCCGAGACCCGGCTGTCTGCTGTCCGTGCGGCCCAGTGTTCTGCTGCGGCCCTGGGCCTCTCCGCGGGGTGAGGATCTGCTTGGAGCGCTTTCTCCAGAAGGGCGGGGGCAGGGGCAGGGAGACCCGGGGCCTGCACAGCCGTCAAAGCCAGCACCACGAAAAGAGGTCCCTTTAACCACAGACTATGCCAGGGTGCTGTGTGTTGCCGGGCTGGGGCAGTGATGCTGGCGCATTATTGAGTGCTTGCTACTCCCTAGGTGCTTGGCCTCTCGACTGGGCTGGATCACGTGCAGTCACTCGTCCAGGTTCTGCAGCTCCATCCCAGGTCCCAGCTCAGCCCAGCCCGGGGAGGCAGTCGCTGACAGCTAGGAGTCCGCAGGGCTCTGATCTCAGCCGGGGCTGCCGGTTGTTGGCAGAATTCAGTTCCTTGCAGTTGCAAGGTGGCAGCTGTATTCTCCTGCTGGCTGTGGACAGAGCGACTCAGCCCCGAGGGGCTGTTCTCAAGTCCTGCCGAGTGGCCCTTTCACGGGACTTCAGAGCCAGAGGGACTCAGTCCCCCGTGGTACAGCGGTCCCAGTTCACGTTACATCTGTGATCACGGGAGTGAGCGGCCTTCGCACCTCCTAACCCAGATGCCTGAGCGACAGTGCCACGCGTGCCCACCCCCGGGGAGGGGACTACCCCCCATTCTTGGGGTGGGCACCTTAGCACCACCTTACACTTCCGCCTGCACACCCCTGTGTCTCTGTGACTTTGGGTCACTCCTGTGAGATAAGGAGTAGTAGTTTCTCTATTTACAGACTAGGAAATCAGTGCTGAGAGATGTCAAGGGACCCGCCCGTGGTTATACAGCCAGTACATTTTCAGAGAGGGGAATCCAAGTCCAGTTCCCCTCAAAACCTTGAAGGGGTTAGGGTTTGGGGGTCTCCATGGAGACCATGCTCCGGGCCCAGGTGCCAGCGATGCTAGCCATGACCCGGAGGGAAGTGGAGGTGCTGTGTCCTCAGGCCGGGGTGGCCGCTCACCATCCCTCCTTGCCGCCTGCAGTCTCCCTGCTCAGGCCCGAGGTCACCCATGGAGATGACCCACCGTTGGGAGTGCAGGGCAGGGAGGACGCGGGGAAAGGAGGCCGGACAGCTCCAAGGCAGAAGGGAGTCGAGTTTGTTAGGAATGCTTCATATGGAAATAATAAACAAATCTGACTGGGAGTAGTGTAAGCCTGAGAGATTTGGTTTTCTGCAATCACAGTGAGTCTGGAGCTAAGTTATCTTGAGCTGTTTCGCCAGCTCACTTTACCATGGAGGACCCAACTGCCATTCTCCTCTGCGCTCACACCCACCCAATGAGGCGGGCCTCATTCCACTGTGGGGCTGCCTCCGCACCAGGTATCCCGACCACATCCAGGGAGAGGAAACAAGACACGGGGTTAAAGTTGTTCGAATGGAAAAGCACAAGCCTTCCCGAGATCTCTTAGCAGAATTTCCTTTCTGTTTTAGTGACCAAAGCTGATCTGTGCTAACCCTAACCAAAAGACGGGGGTCATCACGTCCGGGGTTTCAGGGGCCTGCACTGGATCTGAACCGTCGTGGATTCTGCTAGCAGGAAGAGTGGAGAGCGCGTGCCGGAGGTGCAGCCGTGATTTCTGCCCCAGGGGAGCTTTCCACGGGCCTCCACGGGCTAGCCGGGCTCCCTGGAGCTAGAGGACACCTAGGGGTGGTCTCGGAGCCTGGCTCCTCAGGTCTTCCTGTGGGCGTTGAACAGCCGCCGTTCGGTGACAGGCGACTGGCTCACCTGGCCTCCTGACCACCCGTCTTCCTGCTCATTTGCCGGGCAAGAGAAAGGCTTAGTGTGACTTCAGAGCAGCGCGAGGTGCCTGTCTCCCCACCCCTTCTGCCGCCCTCGCTCGGCACCCAAAGGTCTCAGCAGGACAGCTCAGCGCCTTTGGGTGTTGATGGATCCTGGCCTGGGCCCCAGCCAGGTTTCGGGAGCCTCCCGTCTCGATGAGTCTGTTACGGTTCCTCCTGGATGACCCCGTGAGTGAGTCTCATGCACCCCCAAGCAGGGCTTTTAGGAGACGCGTGTGTTCCTGGGCTTGGCGCTGACTTGCTGCTGGGAGCTGGGGTCACTAGGGGTGGAGGTAGGGGTGGGGCGAGGCACTGGGGGCGCAGCTGGAAGGTTCAGCTCCGTCCCAGCCTTTCCTTCCCTCTCTGCTCCCTGCCACCTGGCCCTGGGCAGCTCTCCTCTGCCGGGCCCCGCTGCCCTGCCTTCCTGCATGGAGCCAGCTGACTGTGAACTGAAACGTGAGCTGAAAGAAACCTCTCCTTCCTTTTATTTGTGGGCATCGGGGATCTTGTCCAAGCAGCAAGCGAAGTAACTAAGACACTGTCCATCCTTACAGCGGTGGGAAACCCTGGCTCTGCCCACGCCCTGTCCGTCGTTATGAGGACAGGAGAGGTGAAGACTCCGAACAAGATAGCTAAACTCTTCTCCCTCATGGAGCTGAGGAGAGGTGGGGTGGACACAGACACATTTTTAAAATTAAGCAACAATGTCTGATAGGGACAAACGCAAGGAAGATCGTTGTTGGAGATGCTTTGGACAGGACAGGCAGGTGAAACTGAGCTGAGATCCAGAGGAAGGCTCTGAAGGAAGGAAGGAAGGGTGAATGGCAAGTACAAAGGCCCTGTGGTAGGAAAGATCTTGAGATGCTTGCCAAACTGCAGGGAGACCATGGTGGCTGCAACTGTGATGGGTGGGGAGCAGAAGAGGAGGGCTGAGGAGAGGCAGGAGTCGAATGGTGTTGCCAGCTGGGCCCTGGAGGCCTCCAGGAGAGACAGTGGGAGTAGGGGGGAGCTCAAGGAAGCGTGGATAGATTTGGGGTACGTTTTGGAAGGAAGACTCTTCCAAAGGGCTTGGTGAAGGGGGGCAGAAAGAGAGAAGCGGAGGTGACCCCGGCCTTCCTGCGGCAGGTCGGCCGGCCCAGGCACAGAGAGGAGGCCGGGACGGAGCAGCCAGCGCAGGGTGACGGAACTGCCAGGTGGCCGTGTGGGGGACTCCCTCCTGGGTGCACGGAGGCCAGAGCGAATGCTGTTTGCTTGGCCACATTGAGAGGGACAGTTGTGGCAATAATGAGTACTTCCGCAGAGAGCACCAGGTAGGCAGTTTTGTTGTGTTTTGTTTTGTTTTGTTTTGAGTCAGGCTCTCGCTATGCAGTTCAGGTTGACCTTCAACTCACTGTGCAGCCCAGGCTGGCCTTGAACTCGTGGCAGTCCTCCTGCCTCAGCCTCCCACGTGCTGGGATTCCAGGCATGCGCCACCACACCTGGGTGCTAGAAAATTCTTTAATCCATGTGCAAATTGCTTTTTAGACCTTGGTGAGGCTGTGTGGCAGGAGCAGGGCCGTGGGGAACAGTAGGGACCCTGCTGCCCACAAGGGCTGAGGGGGGGCCCTGAATTTTGGTGATGCGTGCAGTCTCTGCTCACCTCCAAAGGGCTGGAGCTGCAGAGTTTGGCTCTCCCCACCCCGCCCCAGGATGCAGGCGACCTTCCCCGCCTGGCATAGATTGGGTGGCACAGGTTGCAGACCCAGCAGGCGACCCCATGGGGGTGGCACGCGTGATTACTGTCACCGTCTCCCACCCGTCTTGACAGATGTGTGATAGTAAGTCAGTTGCTCCCTGGAAAGATGGGGCAGGGCCGGAGGGACCCTTCGAGTCCTGTTTCTGCTCCAAGTCGCTCATCCTGCGGGTTCTGCTCCAGCTGGGCGTAGGGAGCAGGGAGGGGAGGAAGGGGGCTCCCCTGGCTGCCGCAGTCGCCCCCCACCGGCCTTTCCTGAGCACTTCCTGTACACCAGGCGCTGCACTGCCACTTACCGCTCTAACTGCTTTGCATATGTGAACTCCGTTAATCCCAGCAAAACCCCTGGGGATACTGAGGCGCAGGGGGGTCAGGCAGCTTGCCTGAGGTCACACAGCTAGAGAGGGGCAGAGCTGGTAGGGGACCCAGCTTTTGGGCAAGAAATTTACACTCTCAGAGCTCCGCCCCCCAGAAGCTGGGGAGGTGCCCAGGGTGGGTCTGGGGAAGAAGAGAAAGCAGCTTTTCTCGGATCTCTCTGGGAATCCGTGAGCAGCTCTCTGAAGGAACACATCTGCGTGTGCAAACCCACATCCCATCCGCCCGGAGGTCAGGCGCAGCCATGTGGCACTGTGGGCTTGTGGAGGGATGACCAGGGAGGGTGGGGTTCATGTCACCTAGCATCTGGGGTCAGGCAGTGTTCCCCTCGGACGGGGGCTCCTCAGACCCACCCCCACCTCTCTCAGACCTCCCCAGGGAAGATGTCGCCTGCCAGCCCTGATCTTGTCTTCCCAGTGCTTTCTGCCTCTGCTGGGGCCTGGGTGACCCCTGACCTCACAGCCCAGTGGGTGACCGTCCCCACCCCTGGCCCTGAATTGAAAAGGTTTCTTGGGGGAAGCCAGGAGCAGAGGGGCCAGCCCTGCTTTCCTGGCCTTGATTTAGGAACAAAAGAAGCCAAACTCCAGGCTGCTGAGAGGATACCTGAAGGTTTTTGTGCTCTTTTGGTGGAAAAAATATACTTTTCCTGTTGGAAAAAAATGTCTCTTTGAGCTCTCCCAAAACAGAAACTGGGGAGAAAGCCCTAGCGGGTGGGACCGCCTTCCGTTCTGAGGCGTTCGGTCTTCTGCTGCAATCCAGGCAGCACCCCCAGCCCCAAGCCACACAGCTGGGAATCCGCCAGGTCCCGGGCGGTCGTCTGCACCCATGGGGTCTCCCGAGCTGTGCCTGTGTCATTCCACCTGAGACTCCCTCCTGGGGCTGGAGGCATAGCAGGTGGCTTCCAAGTGACAGCTGCTGGGATCCCACAGGCCACCCCACTCTTGGGGACCTTGATGCCCAGGGGGTGAGGTGGGGTGACCCTCACTGTGGTCTGTGCCCTCCCTGGGATCCAAGTTCACCATTTGTTGGCACCAGGCTCTGCTCCATCCGTCTGTCCGTTTGTCTGTTGTCTTTGGCCTGTGCCCCAGGGCCGGGATGGGGTGGTGGGGTTGATTCTGGGGTCAGGTTGCCCAATGAGCTGTCACTGCCGAGGGCTTTGGTGACGGTGCCAGTGACTTAGGGCCTTTCTGTCTCTGCCACTGCTGTGGGGCACAGCCACTCCCTTCCTCTGCCTGGGCCTCAGTTTCCCCCTCAACCTCAGCCGGCCGGGCAGAGGGGACAGATGCCACCAGGGCCTCCTCCAGCCCACTGGCCAGCCGAGAGGGAGCGTGGCTTCTCTCTTCTGGAAGGGAACCTGTGGAAGGGGAGGGGACCCCTGGGGCTCTGGGAGGGGCGGAGATGGCGGGGAGGGGGCCGGGGCAGTTGGGGCCCTGGGAATGTGCGGCACTTGCTGGCTGGTGCTTGGCGTGGTGGCGAGAGGAAGGCATGGTGTGTCCAGCAGGCGCGCAGAGGGGACAGGTTCGAGGCCCAGGACGGATGGCGGGGGTCCCTGCGGGATGAGGGACACAGCTGGCCTCTGCTTCCACGGGTGTGTCCCACACGCGTGCCATGGGGCAGTCCCCACCCAGCCCGGCCTCGGACGGCGGGCGCTGACCTTTGCCACACGCCGAGCCTCACCCGTGCCTGGGGAGGGGCAGGCGGGGGCTGTCGTCTTGGGAGGCAGGGCTGGGCTCGGACCTTTGGGGACTCGTGTTAGCACTGCCCTGAGCCAGTGGGACCCAGTTCAGTACAGCAATGTGTTACTTCCCCAGAGCAGAGGAAAACCCTGGGGTCAACTTAGGGCCTGCGAGAGTGAGGGGCTGGGGGGATGCATTTTGAGCATGTTGATTGATTGATTGATGATTGATTGATTGATTGATTGGGACAGAGAAATAATGAAAGGAGATTTTCTAGGAAGGGCTTGGCCAGTGAGAGGCCCGGGGCCCAGGGCCTGGGGTGGCACCTGGGGACAGGATGGATGAGCTGAGCGCCCTAGTGAGGGTGGCGGGGAGGGGGCGCCAGGCAGCTCCTGCAGGGTGTGGGCCCCTGGAGCGGCTCCCGGGGCTGGCAGGTGAGGAGGCTTCCTAAAGTTTGCGCCCCAAGCCACTTGCTCTTGCTGCATTGCCTGAGGCCAGGCCAGAAGCAGCCCCAGGGCAGGGAGCAGCCCGCACCCCAGGCCCCTGCCTCCGCCCGCTAACTCCTCCTCTCTCCCCTCTTTCAGGAACCTCTTGGACAAAGACATGTTTTCCAAGTCTGACCCACGTAAGTCCCTCTGCCACCGTGGTAACCGGCAGCAGCAGCCTAATGACCGACCAGGGCAGCACCCAGGGCACGCCTGGCTCTGTCGCCAGCACGTTGGGGCTGCTGAGTGCTCTAGAGCAGGAGAACTTGCGCATTTCCCTGTGGGCCCCTTGCTTGGGACACCCCAGAACCACAGTGGGCTGGGACGGGTTGAGGCGTCCAGGGGACCAGAACATTTCGGAGACTGAGCGGCTGTGGCCTGGCGGGACAGGCTGTGCTTTGGGAGTGCAGGGCTCTAGCCCTGCCCGGTGCTGCCTATGCATGCGACTTTGGATAGGCATTTGGCCTCTCCTGAGCCTCAGTTTCCCCATCTGTGAAGCAGAGACCTTGCTGGCACCCGCTCCAGACATAGCAGGGCCACCTCCTGGAGTCAGAGCATCCGGAGCTGACCGAGGTCCAGGGTCAGAGGCCAGACTCAGGTTGCTCCAGCCCCAGACCCCGCCCCGGCCCGCAGGGCGACCCCAGCCCAGCCGCAGCCCCCCCAGCCAGGCTCTCTCGCCCCCTCTGGACCTGGCCTGCGTGGTGACCCCGCCTCTCTCTTCCTCCTGCAGTATGTGTCATGTACACTCAAGGGATGGAGAACAAGCAGTGGCGGGAGGTAGGTGTGCCCCTTTCCCACCGCGCCCCCCAAGTCTCCCACCGGAAGTGTTCTACCGGCCCGACCGGAGGTAGAGGGTTGGCCATAGCAGGGCTGAGGACACAGCAAGAGGTTCCTGTCCTCAGGGAGCCCCAGTCTGAGGGTCTGAGGGGCGACGGAGCCCAGGTTCATCGCGATTGCCTCAGGGCCCTGAGCTGTGAGCACCTCACTGAGCCCCAAGTCTCATCCGCCGCTGACCCCCTTCCTTCTGTGTTCCCGAGCCCTGCTCCGTGTGTGCTGAGGAGAGGACAGGGAGACCTCCCCCATCACGCCACTCCCGCCCCGACTCCTCCTGCCCCAGGGCCTCTGCACGCTCTTCCACACGTCCTTCAGGTCTTGACTCTGACGTCCCTCCGTGGAGTCCCTCACTGTCCCCCAGCCTGACACAGAAACCCCACTCCAACGCTCAAGCCCTTCCCCTGCTTTTCAGCTTCACCACCCATTCTGCTCTGCGTTAGACCCTTGTCCTGGGTGACCCCAAAAGTTGGGTGCTCTACCGCTTCATAGGCTGCGGAAGGAGTGGCAGGGTCGGGAAGGGGAGCCTCGGGGTCTCTTCCCCCTGGACCCCGCGCTGTGCCCAGCTCCTGCGGGAGGGTAGAGGGAGCGGGTGGGATGGGTGAGGGGTCCTGGGAGTCCCTGCTGCCTCCCCTCTCCTGGAGGAGTGGGGGCCTGGCCCAGCAAGGGCACAGCTGAAGCCTGGAGGCCGGGGCGGGGGAGGGACGTGGTTTCTTTTTTTATTTATTTATTTATTTTTTTTTTTGCGGGACCGGGGATAGAACTCATAGCCTCACGCCTGCCAGGGCAGGCGCTTAAGCCACTGAGCCAAACTCCCAGCCCTGGTTTTTTGAGGCAGGGTCGCACTATGTAGCTCAGGCCAGCCTTGCGCTCGCGTTGTAGCCCAAGCGGACCTCGAACTCACAACGCTCCACCTACCTCAGCCTCCCGAGCGCTGGGATTAAAGGCGTGGGCCACCACGCCCGGCTGGGACGTGGTTTCTTACCCGGTGGGAGGTGCAGCCAGCTTGCTGGGCCTCGGAGCTGAAGTCGGTGTCCTGTGGCCCTCACGGCTGCCTCGGGTGCCTGGAAACTGAACTTGCTCCTTCTGGTGACCGGAAGAGGCTCACGCATGGGACAGGAGGGACCTGGACTGAGGCCCTGGCCCTCTTGGCCTCGGCAGCCCCGCCCCAGCCCCTGGTCCATGGCTCTGCTGCGGGCTCCAGTTGGAGACTCGGCTGGGACATCACCAGCCCCGCCCTGTCCCACGCCAGACTTGGCAGGTGCACGTGGCTGAGGGGGATGAATTAGAGCTGGAAAACCCGCAGGGACTATTTCCAGAGGGTCCCGGCTGAGGTGACATTTTCATCTTCTCCCCGACGCCGAGCCCACTGAAGCACAAACCAGATTGCTAGGAAACGTTTAGACTACTTAAGTGAACTAATTACCGCCAAGGCCTTTGGCCGAGCTTCCCAGGAGCCAGGAATGTGCTAATGTCCCAGTGATTCACTGAGGGAACTCAGGAGGGGCCTCTGCCCCAGGACGTTAATTACATTCTGTAACTGAGACTTGGCTGCCTTGGGTTCTGCGTGGTGCTGTCCGAGCCCTGCTACCACACGCACTCCAGGGTGGCCCGGCTGTCACCGGGAGCCCCTGGCTGCACCCCTTTCTGCTGGGGAGACCTGGAGCCCGGCACGAGGGAGACGCACGGGCATGCAGAGCCTAAGAGG
>RJWM01045722.1:0-12668 GCA_004363535.1 Dasyprocta punctata | reverse complement strand
TGCTTGCCAGGTAGGTGCTTCTTACTTTGCTGATCTTAATCTAAGGCGAACCTAAGGGCCTATTTTTCCACCAGATAGAATTTGCATTTGCTTCTGTTGAAAGACAGGTGGTATAATTGGCCATTTAGCGCCTAGGATTCCAATTTAACTTGGGGTGTTGGGAGTCTTGGATGTAGCTGTCCTGCTTTTTAGGTCACTAGCATCGGTCTTCCGGGAAATGGGGACCTTTCTGTGCTGACCGCGCAACGTCCCGTCTTCCCTTGACCTCCCTGTTCTGCCTGCTCCCCCTTGGAGACTCCCTTTCTTTCTGTGCCAGCCAACCCCATTTAAAACAAGGTTTATGCACAGTTTGATGGCCAGAGGCCCTTGGGAGTGTCCGGCCCACCGTGCACTGTTTCCATCCCTGCTGGGGACGGCTCTCAGGAGGCGCTTACATTCCCTCCCCTCCAGGTGGGGAAGGTGGGGACCAGAGAAGTCAGGTCCCTTCCTCAGGGTCGTGGCTGAGAATCGTGGAGCAGGGACGGTCGCCTTGATCGGCTAGGCTTAAAACCAAGCGCAGTGCGGGGCTTATGCTGCCCTAATCCCTGCCCCCGCCCCCACCCCGCGGTACCTTCTGGCGTTTGTAAATGGTGGGCAGCGGGGCCACCTCACAGTCCTTGTGGGCCCCGAAGACCTTGCAGAGCGAGCAGGTGGGCGCCTCGCAACTCAGGCAGTAGATGTTGATCTTCTCGTCCTCATGCTCCTCGCACATGAGGTGCTGCTCAGCCTTGGAGTGCAGCGGCCTGGGGCAGCAGGAAGGGAGGCAGGAGGGTCAGGGCCAGGCCAGGCGGGGCGGGCCCTGAGTGTGACCCCCTCCCTGGCCACCACCGCTCTCTGGGTTCCTGCAGCTGGTGCCGGCCTAACCCGTGAGTGGTGAGCGGCTCCCACAGTGCTCTTCATCTGGGGGAGAGACGCGGCTAAGAGGTAGCAGAGCTGGGTCCAAGAATGTAATACAGCGATCAGGGATGTCCTGTCCCACAGGACAAGGGCCCAGAGGGCCGGCGAGGTGCAGGACTGAGCTGCAGCCTCGAGAGGGGGAACCAGGATGCCTCTCTGGCCCGGGATCGGGTTAGCAGCTCACCTCGAGGACTCCTGCTTGTAAATGTCGATAATGTTCTCCACCAGCAGGTTTCGCTGCAGACCGTAGACGCCGTGTCGGTCCAGGACAACCTCATGCCTGCAGGATGGGCAGCGGAAGCGGCCTCCTGAAGACACGGCCGTGGAGCCCCGGGATTGCCACAGGGGGTTCGAGGCCTGCGAGAGCAGGCGCAGGAGAGAAGAGGCGCAGTGAGCCTTGGCTCTTTTCTGAGGCTGGTCCCTCTCCTCAGCCCACCTCCTTCGAGGTCCCTCTGTCCAGAGCCTCACTTTGGCTGAGGACCAGACAGGAAGGGCAGAAGAGCCCAGCTTGTAGCTTTGGCAGAAAGGTTGAGACTGGAAAGGAACTTGGATTTATAAGGCCTGTGTTTCCCAGACTGGGGCCCTCAGAGGCCATGCTTGGGGGAGATTCTCTGCCGTCCTAGGCAGGGCGCAAGGAGCATGTGCAGAGCTCCCGGGCTAAGTGAGCTGTTCATCGTACATCGCATGCCGAGTATGTCCAGGAGTTGCTGGGCTCTGGATTAAACAGACAACCAAGGCCGAGACCCGTACACCCCCTTCTTACAGAGCTGCTCATCCCCTCCTAAAAGGGGGAGACCTGGGAGGACCCTGGACACAGAGGACAGGATCAGCTTGGGAGGTGGCTGTCTTGCCCAACAGGACCAATCAATGTCCCTGCCCCGGAGTTTGGAACGGAGGTGAGAGGCTGGGCTGGCCGCAGCCTGTGCTGCTTTGGAATCGAAAACCCTCCAGGAATCCGGCTGGGCGTTGACAGTGGTCACCTGGGCAATGTGCACGTCAGAAACAGAGCAGACGTGTGTCTAGACACAAGGAAATTACTACGGTGTGGGGAGAAACAGATGAAAGAGCCTGCCCAGTGTCCCTTCTTCTCCAGTAACAGAGCCCCAAGTCTTAGCCAGATGTGAGGCCATCCCTGGAGACAGCAGACCTGCATGCTGGGTAAGTACCCTGCCACTGAGCTCCATCCCCTGCCACTGTTACTTTGGGTTTTCTGCTACTTACAGCAGAGTTTAATCCTAATCAGACAGGAGATCATGCACTCCTAGAGAATAATGGGGACAATGGCGATATTTAACTTGGTATGCTTAGCTATATTCTACCAGTGGCTTTCATGCAACCCTCTAAATCCATTCCCCACATTTTTTTTCAGTACTGGCGACTGAACCCAGGGCCTTTGCACTGCACTATATTCTGAGCCCTTTTTATTTATTTAATTTTTATTTTGAGACAAGATCTCACTTTTTTTTTTTTTTTTTTTTTTTTTTTTGTCCATTTTTTTTTTTTTTTTTTTTTTTTTTTTGGTACTGGGCATTGAACTCACAACCTCGCACCTGCCAGGCAGGTGCTTAGGTCACTGAGTTAAATCTCTGGCCCTATTTTTAGAGACAGGGTCTCACTATGAGGTTCAGGATGGCCTTGAACTCACTTTGTAGCCCAGGCTGGTGAGACAGGATCTCACTAAATCACTAAGTTGCCCAGGCTAGGCTTGAACATGCAATCCTTTGGCCTCGGCCTCCCTGAGTGCTGGGATTAATGCGTGTGCCACTACGCCTGGCTCTCTGAATCCTTACACACCAACCAGAGGTCTGTTTTGGAAAGACCCTTAGATGGGTGCAGCACAGAGGGCATCCAAGTCAGGAGGAGAAGGAGTTGCTGGCAGAGATTTCCAGAATCATCTTTTCTTTTTTCTCTTCTTCTACCCCCTTCCCTCCTCCTCCTTCTCCTCCTTCAATAATAGAGCCCCTAAGTTTTAGCAAGATATGCGGTAAGTTTAGGGGCAAGGTATGGAGGCAAGTTGGTAGGCAGGGCGGGGAACCTAGTGCCACTCTGAGGTGGGCACCTTAGCTCAGCGGGAGAAACCAGCATGTGCTATGAATACCGCATTTCTCTTGATACTTCCTGAGAATCACAGGACGCTAACCCTTGAGCTCATAATAAAGCTGGAACAGCTGAGTCTGAGAGTATCCCAGGCCGGGTTTGTGCATCTGTTTCTGTAAGTAGAATTATATGAATATTTCTCGGTTTCATTTAGGGAATGTATTAAAAGGTCTGATCATAAGCTCTGCTTAATACAATGACCTATTAATATTTAAAGTCCAAGGCGATAAGGAGAGAATGCCAAGCCTCCAGAACCTGGAGGCATCTGACTGATTGGATTTACAGGTGGTAAACAGACAGAGGTGCGTTAGAAGGGAAGAAAGAGGACTTCTAGCCCAGAGCAGAGACAAACTCTGGGGTACACCTTCTCCCCGAGTGCACCCCTCCCTGCAACCTGGAGATTGGACTCAGGGCACTCTACCACTGAGCTCCACTCTGGCCTTTTTTGTTTTTTATTTGGGACAGAGTCTTGCTAAATTGCCCAGGTTAGCCTTGAACTTGAGGTCCTACCTCAGCCTCCCTCCTGGCTGGGATTGTGAGAGTGCGCCCCTCCTCTCAGCAGAGGTTATTGACTTTCATCCTCTGGAGCACCTTGAAAAAATGGTGAAGATGAATATTTTCCTTTAATTCACACTACAAGAAATATGACAATGAACTGGGCATGGTGGTGCACACCTGTTATCCCAGCACTTGGGAGGCTGAGGCAAGAGGATTGCTGTGAGTTCAAGGCCAGCCTGGGCTACATAAGCAGGTTCAAGGCCAGCCTGCACTACATAGTGAGACTCTAAAAAAAACAAACAAACAGAAAGGAAGAAAGAAAGATGACAATGACTATTATCTATTGAGCACCTACATTTTGTGTTGGATGGCTCTAAATCTCCTCACAGCAACCTTCTGAAGTAAGTACTAACACTGAAGTAAGTGCTAACACTTGCCCCAATTCAGAGATGAGAAAACTGTGGCCTGGAGAAGTTAGATAAACTGCACATCAAGTAGCAAGCAGGTGGTTAGGTAGCAAGTAGCCCTCAGACTCCAGAGCCTATCCTAACTGCCACTGTCCTACCTTGTGAGATACAAGGACGTTTAGGCCACCGGAGGAAGGACGGCATATTAGGTGGAGACAGTTTGTTTTTCTTTCTGGAGTGAAAGAGTGATGAAGGACCAAATATCAACCCTTCCCAGAGGAAAAACACCACAGCTGGATAATCAATGATGCAACTGTGGACTGAAGGTGTTTAAGCAAAGTAAACAAAAAGGGACCAACTGCATCAGAATCGCGGGTGCCTGGGGGGCATCACAAGGGCCCCACTTCCAACCAGAATGACCTGCTTGCCGGTGACAAGGAGAGGAAATGGCACAAACCTCAGGGGAGTCCTCCGTGGACGTGTGTACGGCTCTGCGGGGATGACTCACTGGGTTCCATGTGAGCAGTATTTGAGGTATCTGGGGACACTCGACTTCGGATTAATTCAGCTCATACCCCTTTATTCACCAAAGAAGCAGAAGAGCTAAACAGAGATTTCAGACCACTGACAACAGCAGCTTCCATTTAAGAGAACAGTAAAAAAAAAAAAAAAAAAAGCCAAGGTAAATACAGCAGGTTGAGTCAAGAATCAGACCCTATTCAAAGAAGAGTGATAGCAACACAGATGCAGCAGGAGATGCCGGCGAGATAGAGCAGAGAAAAGAAAGCCAGGAGGGGAGCACGGGAGGAGGACGCCCACTGGCAGAAGAAATTCTCCAAGAATCAACATGATTTCAACCTAACACTTGCAAAGAAACAGAGAAAACTTAGTCTCTTTGACTAAATAAGAGAGGTAAAGGATGAAAGCTGGAGAATGACAGTTGACAGAAGGAAAGAAATCACATAAACTATATTATTAGCAGAAAAATGCACCTCGGACACAGTAGAATGGATGGTGCTGATGAAGGTCAGAGAGATTAGTGTGGAAATTAACAGAGATAAAAGTAATCAGGACTCCAGCCTGCAGCAGGGGCCAGTTTTGAAGATACTATGCTAAACAAAGTCAGCCAGACACGGAAGGACAAGAGTCGTAGGATTCCTCTTATAGGAGGCACCTGGAATAGCCAAGTGCAGGGATGGAAAGTGGTTGGGGGTTGCCGGGGCTGGAGAGAGGAGGGAATCAATTGGAAGTTAGTATTCAATAGGTCCAAAGTTCCAGTTTGAGAAGCTGGGAAAGATCTGAAGGTGGCTGTAGTTCCACAACAGTGTGATGGTAACTAATGCTGCTGAACTGTACATTTACGAGAGGTTCCGATCAACCCGCCACAAGGGTGAGCACCTGTAGCCTCACTCACTGGGGGAGCAATAAGCCAGGAGGATCCTTGAACCCAGGAGTGTGAGGCCAGACTGGGAAACAAAAAGTTAAAATGGTAAATTTCCTGTTTGTATTGTACCATGAATTAAAAAGTAATCAGGAGACAGGCGTGGTAGCACACGCTTATGCTTCCCAGCACTTGGGAAGCTGAGGCAGGAGGATCCCTGTGAGTTCAGGCTACATAGTGAGTTCAAAGGCAGCCTAAACTACACAGTGAGACCCTGTCTCAACAAAACAAAACAAGACAAAAAAATCTATTATACAAAAAGTAATCAGGACTTGTTGGCATATCTTGGCCTGAGTTCTTCCTTCAGAATACTGAGTCCAGGACTGGGAGACACTGCTGCTCCCCCAGCACTGACCAGAGGACTCTCCTTTAGTGCTCAGCCCACTACTCCATCAGCACCTCCCTTCTGGGCCCTGGAGGCGGAGAGGGTGGCCCTTGAAGTCCACCAGTCCTGAGTCCAAAGGGGCTGCCCCCAGGACAGAGGAAGAAGGTGGCAAGAGGGGCTTTGCCTCTGCCTTCTTCACAGCCTCATGGCAGGTGCTGCCCCCTGGCGTAGACGCCACCATCTATGCTGCATTTGCGGGCAGCCTTCTATTGTAGTACTGGGGGCTGAACCCAGGGCCTTCACACTGAGCCCCTGTCCTTTTTTCTTTATTTTGAGACAGTCTTTCTTTGGGGAGGACAAGGTCTCCCTATGTAATTCAGGCTGACCTTGAATTCATGGTGATCGTCCTGCCTCAGCCTTCCAAGTGTGGGGATTACAGGCGTTCACCACTATGCCTGACTGAGAGTCTCACTAAATCTCTAATTTGCCTGAGTTGGACTTGAACCTGTGCTTCTCCTGCCTCAGCCTCCCAGAGTACTGGGGCTACAAGTGTGTGCTTGGAGGTCTGGCTCCCTCCAGGTTTTGAAACCTAATTGCTCCTGCCAATGCCACCTCCAGCCTGGCTAGCTTTCCTCCTAACCTCTAGAAGAGGAACTCCTTCCTGCCATAGCTTCAGCCATGTCCGCCCTACCCACTTCCTTTGCCAGTATATCCGTGTGCCCTTCGGTACCAGGACTCAATGTGACTAGTAGTCATAAAGTAAAGTTCACTTCACTGGACTTTCCAGGGGCTCTTGGCTCATGCTAAATTGCCTGGAGCCCCTTACTATAGTTTTTCCCACGATGGCGTGTCAGCTGAAGCCCAGAGGGAAGACTTCTAGATAGTAGGAGCAGGAACATTTGAAGCTTTTGGGTTTTTTGTTCTAAAGCATATTAAGGGGAAAAAGTGCATCAAACTGTTAATTTTTCAAGAATTGTAGTATTTGTTTATTTGTTTGTTTTTGTTGAGACAGGTCCTTGCTATGTAGTTCAGGCTAGCCTTGAATGTATTACGCAGCCCAGGCTGGCCTCAAACTCATGGTGATCCTCCTGCCTCAGCCTCCCAAGGGCTGGAATTACATGCATCACCACTCCCAGCTCCAAGAAATATCTTTATTTTTATTTTTAAAGTGCTTGTTTTGTTTTGCCTTTTGAAGCAGAGTCTCATTGTGTAGTTCAGGCTGGCCTCAAACTCACTGTGTAGCCTAGGTTGGCCTCCATTGAGGTAATCCTCCTGCCTCAGCCTCTTGAATGCCAGGATTACAAGTGCGAGCCACCATGGCTGGCCTGAGAAATATCTGTAAAGGTCTTACTCAGGAGAAGACACCACAAAAGACAGGAAACACGGAGATGGCCTAGTAATTCCACTTTGGAATACAAACTACAAAGATATATGCATAACGGCATCTGCAAGGTGTTCACCAAAACACTAGAAACAGCTGCATAAACGGGAAACAACTGGTAAACAGACAGAAGGATTAGGTAGATCATGCCATTCCCTTCATCTGCTAAAAAGAATGAAGCAGATAAACATCACCGTCACAGGGAAATATCAGTAAATTGTTAAGCAGAAAAACTACTGCGAAAGGAGGTCCCATCCAGCCCAGCTATTCCCCTTCTGGGTATCTTCCCGAAAGAACGAGAAACATCACACCACAGTGATAAATGTGCACCCATGTTTATAGCAGCACAGTCTGTAATAGCCAGATCTTGGAAACAACCTAAATGCCCATCGACTGAGGAATGGATTAAAAAAGATGTGATCTTTTTATACAGTGGAATATTGCTCAGTCATAAGGAAGGATAAACTGGAGACTTTATAGGTAAATGGATGCAACTTGAGAACATACTCATTAGTGAAATAAGTAAGACACACATGTGTAAACAGCATATTGTTTCATTAGTGTGAGAGGCTGAAAGAAAAAAACGTGTATGTGTATGTGTATGTATATAAAAATAGTTGCCAAAAAAGTACTGCGAAAACATTCTACTTAGTATAAATCCTTTTTTTTGGGTAATATATGTGTTACTATGAAGAAAAATATTGCATAATAAACACCAGTCTGCTGATAGTATTGTTTCCCTGGTAGTAGCATTGAAGGGGGATGTATATACTGCACAATTTGTATTATCTATGACGTTTGAATTTTATATAAGACATCTATTATTTTTGTGATCAGAATAATCAAAAGTTGTTTTTTTCATATTGAAAATCACACAGGTATGTAATAGCAGAGGAAATTTAAATAAGTACCAGTGGAATATTATCCCACTATCTTTAATAGTTTTGTTTTGTTTTTTGTTTCTCACTATGTAGTACCAGCTGGCCTCAAATTTACTATGTAGCCCAGGTTGATCTTGAATTCCAGATTAACCTGCCTCAGTCTTCTGAGTACTGGAATCACAGATGTGCACCCACTGTAGAAATTTTTTTTTTTTTTTTTTGGTGGCATTAGGATCAAACTCACAATCTCGCGCCTGCCAGGCAGGCGCTTAAGCCACTGAACCAAACTCCCAGCCCTAGTTTTTTGAGGCAGGGTTGCACTATGTAGCTCAGGACGGCCTTGCGCTCACGTTGTAGCCCAAGCCGGCCTCAAACTCACAACGCTCCTCCTACCTCAGCCTCCCGAGTGCTGGGATTAAAGGCATGCACCACCATGCCTGGCTCCACTGTAGAGATTGTAATAACATGGGGAAAGGCGCATGTTATTTTAGATGTAAAAAATAAGGATATAGGAGTCAGGCATAGTGGTGCAAATCTGAGTCCAGCACTTGGGAACCTGAGGCAGGAGGATTGAGAGTTCAAGGCCAGCCTGGGCTATGTAGCGAGACCTTGTCTCTAAAATAAAAACAAAAAATCAGATATAAATCTATATAGGTAGTAGGATCTCAATTTTGAAATGAGTGATGGATTTACAAGTGACAAATCTCCTTTGCATTCCTGTCCACTCCCCAAATTTCTCTGTATAGTTCACGAATTAGTGTTACAAAAAGGATAAAAATAAAAATTAAATATTTTTTGCTATAACAGTTATTGAGTGATAGAGTTGTAGCACACTCTCAACTCGAGCCCCTTTTCAAAATTCCCCCATGGATTTTGGGATTTACAGGGAAAAAAAAAATTTTTTTAAAACGCAGTGCTCAGCCCAGGCGTGACCATAGAGGGGCGCTAGAGCGCCGTAATGAAGATGAGCACAGAGGCGAACACGCGGTGCTGGGAAACTAGGAAGACCGCGGCTGGTTCAGAGGAGCTGTTCAAGAAGCACCTTGAGGAGGCCTTGAAGTCAGGGTAGGCAGATGGCAGGAGATGATGGGCTGCAAAAAGTTTCAGGAGACACGAAGGAGCACAGGAGTCCAGGCTGCAAATAGGACCGTGGGGGAGGGAAGCGAGAGCTAACAGCAGGGTCTGCTGGGAAGCAGGCGAGGGTCAGCGCCATGGCGCTGCGCCCCGGGACAGCCGCAGCAGCTCTGGAAAGACCGGGGAGGCCAGAGTGGGATCCGCAGGACCAGCCAGTCCCTTGGATGCGGGTGTTGGGGAGAGGAGGAAGTCAGTGACAGTTCTGGAGTCGCCAGCTGTGTGCTTGGAAAGACCCAGAGCCTCCAATGCAGGGGCACTGAGCCTGGGGTCACAGACCCCGAAGATCCGTGAACAGAGTTCAGGGAGTCTGTGAATTCGGATGGCGAAAAAAGCGACCCTTTTATTCTTGCTGAGTGTAGCAGAAATTGAAGTCTCCCTTAGTGATGACTGCAGGTAATGAACCGTGACAGCTGCAGCCGCACCTGTGACTTTATCACCGACGCAAATCCCAGCTGTTTTCATGTCACATTGCAATTGTTGCCGAATTCTCAGAACAGATTACTCTGGGTGTGGTAGCGCGCACCTGTAAACCCAGGGACTTGGGAGGCTGAGGCAGAGGAGGATGGCAAACAGCCTGGGCAGTTTAGGGAGCCCCTGTCTCCAAAGAAAAAAAAAAAAATGCCGGGGCTGTGACTTAGCCCTAGAGCGGGCGTCCAGATGGGCAAACCCTTGGGCTCAAACCCAAGTGCTGAAGAAAAATCACTACTTCTCTGTTACGGCAGTGACCAGGCCATTGCTAGATCTCATTGTTCAGTGTGCTCGTGGAGCAGCACACATACTAGTCTATCGGACATGCTTAGGATATTTTGGTAATTCTATTCCAGTGTTTCCCAGTTTTGCTCGTTTCTCCGTTACTCCCCTCTCCAGGCGTCATTTTAGACATCCCCCTCCTGCCAACACCTCCACTTCTCCCCCTACACCTTCACACCATAGGTGTACTGGCTATCTGTTTATGTACCATGTGCTTCTCTGGGCTTTATAAATAAAAAGAATAAGTTTTTTCAAGAATCGAGAAAATTTTCCCCTGCCCTTTTTATTTTTCTGGGGATAGAATCTCACTGAGTTGCTCAGTTGCCCAGTCTGGGCTTGAATTTGTGATCCTCCTGCCTCAGCCTCCCAGAGTTCTGGGTTTATAGGTGTCCACTGCCACACCCAGCTGTATCCTTTATTCCAGGGCAGTTGGTTTCCTTTATGAGTGTATGTATCCTATTATGTGCATTTAAAACATTGTTCTTATTAGGGATCCATAGGGTTCCCAAACTGACCAATGGGTCTGTGGCACAAAAAAGAAATTACTCTCTGACTTGACTCCCTAAATTTTCTCACCAAAAAGAAGAGTTTTAGAGTCTGGGGTGACTGAGTATATAGCTGTAATAAGTTTGTTATAGATGGTAACCTTCTTAATACATCTTCACAGCTGACAGTCTACTTTGGGCTGAAGATTCCTTGGCCAGCTGGCAAATATCCATTTAGCAAAATCTTATCTTCTGTGTCTGTTTATCTTTCTATTTCAAGACTAAGAAATAACTGACTGGCT
Organism: Dasyprocta punctata; assembly: GCA_004363535.1. Classification (NCBI taxonomy): domain Eukaryota; kingdom Metazoa; phylum Chordata; class Mammalia; order Rodentia; family Dasyproctidae; genus Dasyprocta; species Dasyprocta punctata. Next base: position 2,031 of record RJWM01045722.1, on the reverse strand, counting down.
CTATTGCATACAGAAATGCCATATTCTTCCCTTAAATGCTACATTTACACAAGGGAGTCAACCCCATAATGTAAAATGTCATGTGCCAACGATGGGATGGGCAGGAAGCAGAACCCCACACTGCGATTTATACCCCCATTCTGTCCCTCTGTTTGACTGTGACCTGTTTCCTGTGTTCTCCCTGCATAGTGGAGATAACATCAATTCCATCTCATTCAAATGGAATCATGTTTGTGAAGATACCCTATAAATTATAAAGCACTGCATAAACACAAAGGAAATGCCAACAGTCCTAAACTAGACTTTAAAAATAAGTAACTCCACAAAACCCCTAGGCATGAAATAACTGTTCCTTCTTTGCTGGATAAAATGGAACAGGGCAGGGAATGTAGCTGGGTGGTGCAGCATGCAAAGCGCTGGCTTCAATCCCCAGCACAAAACACACACATGCGTGCACATGCACAGAGAACGGAATAAATGGAATTTAATTCTAGGCTGTGTTCAGAGCTTTAGTGCCCCGAACAGTCCCTCTTCTAGACTGCATGGTGCCTCCTAGCCCCTCTGGGATGTCCCAGGAGTGCCTGAAGAAATGCCCAAACAGATGCTCTGGAAATGCAGTTAGGCAGGTAATGCCTACTTTGCCCAGGGTGTTTTCCCCTTCCCTATCACCGGTGTGGTACACGGGACCAGGATGTAAGGCAGCTTGTTGGGTGGATCTGCCCAACCTAATGGCTTGGCCGGTGACACATGGAGGACCACAAAGGTTCTGTGACCCAGGCCCTTGGGACGAACCGGAGAAGCTGTGGGAAACAGCAGGCAGAAGACCTGACCTATGCAGAACAGTTGAAGAGGCTTGGAAGAATTTAGATTTCAGTAAAAGCTGCACTGTGGGGGTGAGAAGGATTCTGGGAGGGGAGCTAGCTAGAGCTGACAGGGCCTGGGTGGGGCCGGGGTGACACACACAGCCCTGCCCTGGAAGGACTGTAACCCTGCTGGTGGGAGAACAGAAAGGCCTTCAAAATCAGAATTTGAGATCTTATTTCTTGAATTTTTTTGTTTTTTATTTTTATTTCTATTTTTTGTACCAGGGATCATACTCACGACCTTGCACTTGCCAGGCAGGTGCTTATAACACTGAGCTAAAGCCCCAGCCCCATTTTTTATTTTTTTGAGACAGGGTCTTGCTATGTAGTTCTGGCTGTTCTTGAACTCACTGTGTGGCCCAGGCTGGCCTTGATTTTGCAGCAATCTTCCTGCCTCAGCCTTCCAAGTGCTGGGATTACAGGTGTGTGCCACCACGCCTGATTTATTTTTTGAATTTGTGAAACCAGATTGTTAGAACTACAAGAGATGTTAAAATCAGTTTAAACCCGGTGTAATGGTACACATCTGTAATCCCAGCATTCAGAAGGCTGAGGCAGGGAGATCGCTGTGAGTTCAAGGACAGCCTGAACCACATAGTGAAACCCTATCTAAAAAAAAGAAAAAAAATCAGTTTAAAACTCCCTTTTAATCCACAGATGGGTAAACAGGCTTGAAGAGGCAAAACAGTCTCCTGCTTTATATCATGTGGTGAATTACCAAAGAAACCAGTGGGAGCAGACTCAGAAGGGAAGGGGATCTCAATGGAGGTGTTTGTTCCCCAATCCAGCCCTTTTCCCTGTAGGAATAGGATCCTGAACTCTGATCCTGATGTGGGCTCCATACAACTCACCAGACTTCAATGAACCAGCTTCTCATGAAGGAAACCTGGGCTAAGGATGCAGCTCACTGGGACACTTGCCTAGCAGAGGCCCTGGGCTGGACTGAGTCCCAGGGCCGCACACACGGCCGACCTGCCCAAGGCGGGCTACGGAACTCCTGGTCCTCCTGGCCAGCAGGGGAAGTGGCTGAGGAGACAGGCTGGGGGGATTTTCACTGCAGGCTGTGTGTGAGGACCCCAGTGCTACCAAAGGCCTGGAATTGGGGTGGAGTGAATCGGAGGCCGTCTGTTTCCCAGACTGCCTTTTCTCTGGAGAAGGAGGCCTCTGT
>RJWM01045721.1:0-12673 GCA_004363535.1 Dasyprocta punctata | reverse complement strand
AGCAAGGACTTTGTGTGACTTTGTGACCAAAGACTTATATTCTCATACCATTAGTGGGCCCTGGCACTTAGTCAAACCTGTGATATTGACTACTAGTAATTGCTGATTTATGGGCAAAGTTTTCTCAGCCTTGTTTTCTTCAGGAATCTCATATAATTTCACCTTTGGAAACATGTTGAATCAGTCAGTTCACGTTCCGTATAAGCTTTGCTGTTTACGTATCTAAATAGAGGGCATTTTGTTCTCTTACATGTTGCTGTTGTTATGACCTTGTAGTACAGTACTTTATTTGCTTCACATTATCTGTTTTTAAAAACACATTTCTGTGCATTCAGGGAGGGAAACTAGCTAAAATATGGCATTTGGGAAATAAATTTTATTGTTCTATAATCTTCAAAACTCTTTTAAGTAGATGATTTAGTCAACTTTTCTTTTGCTTTTAGGGCTGCGGAAAGGTGGAAATATCATGAAGGAAGGGAATGGTGGAGGAAAGTTCTTCCCCTCTTGTTAGCTAGGAAGCAAAGACAGTGAGAGACAGCCAGTTGCCAGGGAAAACTTAGCCCCTTCGATGGCACCCCTCCAGTGACCAACCCCCTTCCACTACATCCCACGCGTTAGAATTCCCACGACCTTCCAGTGCCACCCAGTTTTCAACACAAGGCCTTTTGGGGGGTACATTAAAAATCCAAACATTATAATAGGGTAATTTAATGATATAAGTAGAGAAGTTCCTAAAGAACATCTAGTCCAGGATGATGAGTGGATTTCATTTCCACCATCACAAGGTGGGCAGATATGACTTTTATTTTTCAATCCAGATCAAATACCAATCCCAACTTCTAGTCCATATTTTCCTTTCTTTTCTTTTCTTTTCTTTTCTTTTCTTTTCTTTTCTTTTCTTTTCTTTTCTTTTCCTTACCTGGCATCTCCTACCTAGATGCAAGTACAAACCAGACACTAAAATTATGTCTGAGGAAAAACTAGGGTCATGTCAAAATCCCAGGACAACTCTTCTTTTCTCACTTAACCTTCAAATTTGCTCTATACCTTCTTCAATTATTAACCCAGAACAGTCACCATGTTACCTTTGCTTTCCAAAATTTCCAGAAGTTTTTATTTTACCACTGGGTGGTTTGTGCCTGATTTTATGATCATGAATGACCATGTTACAGCAGCCCTTGAACCATCCTACAGAATATTTATGGCCAGGAAACAACTCACACAGTTGGACACTAGCTGTATCTCAGGCTTAAATCTATATTCGTTTCCAGAATATGGACCTCTGAACTCCTGCACATGGCCTCTTATTTCACTTTTTACCCTTTCTTATTCATAATGCAACATGGTAGGGGGTTGGTGACAGAACCTTTGTTTTGTCAGCATATTTCTGGATTTTGTAGAGTACTAATTGAAGTCAGGACTTCTATAGTTGATTTAGATCTGTCTCTAGCAGTGTGACCTTGTCTGAGTTACTTCACTTTTTGATATTTTGTCAAGGATGGGTAATGGCATCTGCTCTTAAATGTGGTTAATCAAAGAACTGTGCTCTCTCCATAGGAATAGTTCTAGTCTATATAAATATAAGGAATTATTAAGATACTGATATTTTCAGACTGAGTTAAGTGTGATTGAATTTTGCACCACTAAATGTGCATGTTCAGTGACTCTGTTACTGGTGGGCTGATTCTTGGTATGTTAATGAAGACCTATGTATAGTTTTCTTGATTAACTCATGGCTTAGGACTTGTTACTTGAAGCACCAAACAAGATTCTGTTTTTGAGACATTATATCGAATGTCTCGATTATTCATTTTAGGAATTAGTGTAAAATTAGCACAGACTTGTCTTCATATGGAAATAAATGGCTATGTTAATTGGAATGCTGTAGTTGGAAAAAGTCTTGCATAATGAAAAGATTGATATTAATGTCTTTGAATGGAAGACTGTATATCATATTGTTAGCAACATATAATTCATTCACACATACTTGTTCTAAACAATTATTTTCTGTAGTTTATCTCACTCTCAAAGTAGAAGTTGTTTAATATATCTAGCAAATATTTTGAAATAACAAGGTACTAATATATTTTTAAGCCTAAAGTAAAAGCTATACTAAAGTATCAAATTTTTTTCTCTTTCTTATATTTTTCTCTCTTTTCGTGTTTAGATTTTTGTATTCACCTATTATAAGTGCTTATTAACTCTAATTGGAACTAGTTAGTATAAACTTGTACCAACCATCTAGACCAAACACTAGTTGTGTGTGAATGTTGACAAGATTGCCCCTAGGCATGGCTAGTTAAGGGGGTTGGTATATTGAACTAGCCAAAAAGATAGGTAAATTTTTGGGATTTCCAGGCAAAGAAAACAGCTTAAACAAAAGAGCATCCAGGGGAAAAAAGAATAGAAAATTTTTTAGGATTAGTGATGAGAAAGGTTTGTGATAAATCAAAGTATGTCATCCCTTTTCAACCCACAGTAGTTTGTGGTAATTTTACCTCTCTTTCATTAATGTCGTGAAAATATTATTTTTGATTACAGATTGATACATAAAGGAACTCTAAAGTAGAAAGTGACTTTTCTAAGGAGCACTTACACAGTAATTTAGCTCTTCAGTTTGCCTGAGTTAACTGAGGACTGCATTTTCTAACACTGTAAGCCTTCACCAGCAGCCCAAAAGGGATTATCTAGTAACACTATATTGGTAACCATCTGATAACACCAGCATGCAGGGAAAATGACTGGAAAGGCACAAGAGGCCACTAGGGTGAGATTGCAAGTCTAGACACTAGGTATCACTCCACAGTTCAGTTGAAACCCAAGTGAGAAAGAATTTCAGATAATAACATTGAAAAAATAATCCTAAAGTTAAGGGACTTCTCAACGACTCCTAACTCAGACTTCTGAGTGGGGGATGCCTAAACATAGGATCTATGTACTTATTTTCCCAAAAGATTTATTCTACATACCATAACTGCAGAACAATCATTCATTACAAAGTCCAGTGGAGTAGAACAATATATTATGTTCACAAACTGTGGATCAGGATTTGGGACCGAGCATAGTGTGGTCACCTTGTCTCTGACCTTTCTGCCTGTATCTGCAGCTGTAAGTCTTGAAATTTGATGCCGAGATTTATCTAAAGGCACATTCACTCGTGTGTCTTATAGTTGGAAAAGTTGTCAGTGGAGGACCTCAATTCTTCCCTAGTTGGGCTTCTCCATGTGGCCTCTGTGTCAAAAAAAAAAAAAATTAGTTTGACTTCATTACAACATAGTGGTAGAGGTCAAATGACAAACTTCCAAGGGGAAAGTCAGACATAGGCTACTTCTTTTCTATGACCTAGCTTTGGAAGTCATAAATTGTTACTTTTGTCATATTCTCCCTGTAAAAGTGCTAAAGTCCCAGATTTAAGATGAAAAAAACATACTTCAGCAAGAGTAGCAAGGTTCTGAAGAATATGTGAAACCAGACATATTGCCATAGTCACATTTGGAAAATACAGTCTGCCACAGGACCCTAGAAACCCATCAAACAATACTACATGATTCTGTTTCTTCTCTCTTTTTCCCTTTCCTTTATAGCTCTTGTTTTTCAAATAAAGAGAGAAGAAGAGAATTTAGCAAAAAACCTGGCCTTTGCTTAGGGAAATTATTAATAAACCTTATTATGGCTTTTCAAAACTCAAACTCAAACAACATTAATATTCCTGGAGCACAGAAAGGATAAGTGACAAATGCCTTTGGAGAGGTGGTTTGTGATAAATTACTGAGGGCTTTAAATGCCATGCTAAGAATTTAAGTCTATACTGGCCTCAGGACTTTGTTCTGTGGCAGTAAAGAAATGACCACATGTCTTTGACCAGTGAATGACATAATCATTTAGGAAATGCCTCATCCTGAAAGCTCTAGGTGAGGTGAATCAGAGTGGCAATTTTAGAGACAGAGAAAACAGGAAAGCTCCTCTAACTGACCTCCTTTCAACTGAATTGCCTTATTAACCCCTGGTCTCAGCGTTGTCTAAATTCCACAGACCAATGATTGGGCGTTCTGGGTCCTAAGATAGTAAGAGACTCTCTCACACTTCCTGGCATTCCTACTCCTTCCAAACGAGTCATTTGCTTACCAAGGCTCAGGATACCTGTTCTCAAATCTGTTTCTAAATATTAGTTATAAAACTTCATTATTTGTGACAACAATTATGAACGCAGAACAGTGTGGTTGTTTCTGTACAAACCAAACTACCTGCTTTGGGAAGGGTAAATAAGGGTTTAATAGTTTCTGTATGATTAAGAATGAGACAGGGGAAAAAGTTGAGGGTGGGGAGAATCAACTAGGATTCTACGGTCAGGTTGGTTTCACATTATATGATGGTTAGTAACAGCGGGTTAGTACCTACAAAACCAGACTCAATGAATCCATTGCCAGTCCTATCACTTGCTATGTATATGACTTTGGTAAATCACTTAATCCTATGTGCCTCAGTTTCTTTATCTGTAAAACTGACTTTCTAATAGTACTTACTCTATACTTTTTAGTGAAGATTAATAGGGTTAATTTTTTTTGCGTGCATAAAAGTATCTGCTACATAGAAAAGGTTTTTAAAGGCTGTTATTTTACATTACGTATGTGGCTTTTGAAAGAAGTTGACAGTGCCAATAAATAGATCAATAGTCAAGAAAAGGCTATGGCTATAACAAAAGATGAGTGAGAAAATGGACATTTATATTTAGAAGGTATATGACTGCTATTATTTTTATAATTCCCTGCTGAAACTGACTTCAAAACAAAATTGACAAGCCATTGATCCTCAGATAAGAGAGGCTTCTCTATGTAGAATGCTCCTGCTAGATGGGTGAGGTTTGGAGTTTAAGGTAAGGACACAGAGAATGGAAAGTAAGGGGTGAAGATGAGAGACACGCTGAAGATAGGCTCAACAGCACTTTAAAAATATGTGAGCACAGAAGGTGCGCAAGGTGTTGGAATAACCCAGCGTTTGAGTCTGAGTTCTTGAAAAGATACTCATTCAAAAAGAGGGCCTAGTTTGCATAAGGAATGATGAAGATACCTGTATTTAAATAGAGCTGTTTTAAACTTCAGTGTTTCTCAGACTTTGGTCCTGGTCTCTTTCCTTGTCTTGACGAAAACGCTTTCTAAGCAAACTCATTTCATAAATTAGAGTATGGTTACTCTTATGGATTAAACACTGGTGGTCAACTTAACACCAGCTGAATTAAGTCAGTATGGTGCTGGGTGTACATGGCCCACCTGAGGAAAGTTGCCAGCATACATAGAGATGTGGAGAAGAAGACTGAGGCATTGTGGGTTCTCCTAAGTGTTGCTGTTTTGAGCCGTTGGTTCTCCTGGAGGAGCTTGTCATGCTGGCTTCCCCATTATGGATTCGGCCATTATTGTCGGAGGAGCTCGGGACCTCGTTGCTGATGGTGGCTGTGGTTCACTTTTGGGGAGCTCTGCTTCTCACATTGAGCATCACTTCCTGGCTCCAGAGGGGAAGATATGTGCTGGAGGAGCTTGTCACGCTGGGCTTCCTGACATGTACTCGACTGTTCTCATCGTCAGAGGAGCTTGGGACCTCATTGACACTGAGGATGGCTGTGGTACTTTTCAGGGGAGCTCTGGTCCTTATTTTGAGTGTGACTTCTCTCGGCTCCAGTGTAGAATCTTCAACCTACTGGCACAGCTCCTTCACCCCGGTGGCATAGACTTTCTAGCTTCTACCACTGACCTTTAGCCTTCCCAGCACAGAACTGTAAAACAGACTGGCATGAGTCCTTATTGTGGTCTTCTAGATTTCCAGCTGGATTTGTGGGAGGCATTGTCACGGGCTCTGGGTCTTCAGCTGGACTCATGCAGGACATTGCTGTGGGATCCAGGCCCCTTGCCTGAATATTCTGGGTCTTTAGTGTTGTGGACAGATTTTCCTGCACTTTCTTGTGTTTAACTGTGTGTGACCATCATAAAACAGTATTACAAACTCTGTGTCCTGCATGCAGCTGTTCTCCCTGTTACTCCTGACTACAACAGTTACCATATTCTAATCAGGCCAAAGTGTTTATCCCAGCTTAAATCTCTTCAGTGATCAGTATTTACAACTGTGTGTCAAACACAGCTCTTCTTGAAGGTTCCATAGAATATTCATTTAATATGTAAAATTCAGTATGTACAAATCTCTTTATCACCTTCCTACTAAAACAAGTTTCTATTCTAGATTACTTTAACAAATGGATGCCATCATTTACCTAAATGTTCAGCCTTCATGCTTTCTTTCTTCTAATCCATATCCCATATTGCTGACACAATTGTATGCATAAACTGTGATATGTTTCTACTACACAAATGATTAAAACTTTTAATAGCTTCCAATCATCTATAAGCTCTGGCCCAATATTCTGTCAATGGCACAAAAATATGCATGACACATTGTGCTCTTGTTCTCTGCCTGTCTCCAGATTCACCCCTACCCCTGAACCCTATGACCTGTCATATAGAGTAATAAAAATAACCCCATCATTCAGAATTTACAATTTAATAACTGGAAAAATGGAAAGTTGCAAGCAAATATCTTCACAAATCATTGATGAGCTCTATTTCCTTCAAGGAATCTTTCAAAAAAACAAAACCCAAATAATTTCAATCTGAACTTTCTGAATTCATTTCAGAAAGCTTATCTAGTGTAATTCCACAGAGAAAAATCCTTGAAAGGAATATTTGAAATCTATATTTTATTATAAAAATTTTATGTATGCATTTATAAATACTTTTTCTAGCTAACAAGTATGTTTTTCTTGCATTTATTTCCATGATTGTTGTTGGTATTAATATAGTATAGATAGGACCAGAGCTGTATTGCAACACTGTATCTATAGGGTAAAAAAATACTGTCTAAACATGATTTGACTTTTAACTGGAATACAAGAACCAATTATGCTGTCATAATGCCCCATAAACAAGGTTAAAAATGAAAAGGGAAAAGAGAAGATATTAAAAATACTTCAAAAATAGTTTGTATAACTATATTAGTAAAATCTGAAAGAAATGAACAGTAGCTAAGAAAATATAAATTACCAAAATTGGCCTTTGAAGAGGTGGAAAATTTAAATAAATCAATTTTCATGAAAAAATAAAGTTGTCATAAAAGAACTCCTCAAAAATGTGCAAGATCCAGATGGTTCTGCAAATGATGTATTTCAAACTTTCCAGGAACAATTTGTTTCCATGCTATCTAAACTTGTTCAGGACACAGATAAAGAAAGAAGTTGTCTCTACTCCATATATGAAGTCAGGATTCACCTAACAAAATGAAAACAAACTTCAAACTCTTTGTCCTTAAAAGAACTGACACAAAACTCCTAAATAAAAGATAAATTCAATGACTTTAAATATTTTAAGCATAGATTAATTTCAGAAGTGCAAATATAGTTTGGTACTAGAAAATTTATTAATAGATCAGAAGAGGAAAACCAAAAGAGGAAAAATCACATCATAGCCCAATAATGCAAAAGAAAAAACAAAATGTAAACTAGGAAAATGCATGAATGTTTCATGTTTGTCATAACCATCGCCTTCTTTAAAATGGGTATAAGATAGAAATAAATAATATGGTGAGACATCGCAATGTATGGAACTCCCTTCATCCTATATAGTGGGTGAGTCCATCTCAGTAAAATTCTATCCATCCCTCTTCCCAGAAATGCAGAGTGAGATGCAAAGCGCTATCCTCGGTACTGCCCTGAGAGGAAAGGTTTTAGTTAGTGTACATGGGTACACAGCAGGGAGCAGACTGCCCTGCACAGATGTGAAAACTTCACCCCGAGGAAGGCAGGCAACCACAGCAGGCATTTTGCCAAGCACATTGACAGGGAGAAATATAACTGAAATAATAGCAAGTGCTGATGGCAAGGTTGTTCGTGCTCTGGAATTGACATTAACTGCTGTAGTGTGAAGAGGTGATCACAAAACATGGACGACAGGGAATCTGAACAGTGTGACAAAGAAAACAAATCATTGATCCAATTCAATACAAGAAGAGCAACTAATTGGGGCAGAGCAGAAATTATTACCTTAACCAAGCCTGGATCCATACGGGGTTTGGACCAGAATACTTGGATGTTTATTTCTAGTTGAGTTCATTGTACAAAGTGTAGGGTAAAGAAGGAGGTAGATACTTTAATCCATTCAGAGCTAAGGGCCTGTGAGCACACAGCCACTCTGTAAAGACAGCCTCCCAAACTGTGCCCTTCCTTGCTTTAAAAGCTGACAAGTCACATGCCTCAAGCTTTGGGCAAAAACATCTCTGCCACTTTAACCATTGGTAAGGAGAACGGTGTATGAACCCAAGTCTTCAAAGGGGAACCAAACCCCATTCGAATAGCTCATTCCTGTAGACTGGTGACAAACCCACACAGTTGACCACCTCTCATGAGAGCAAAGGTGTTGTACTGAATGTGGGTAAGATGCATTTCTGCTTATGGACAGAGCAAGGCCAGATCTGAAACACGAGGATACACTCTTGAATATCATTGTATACATCTCCCTAGGTACACACCTTCCCTCACTCTTGTATTTTGCTTTTAAAAGAAAAAAACCAGAGAGTCCACCTGAGTGAACAACTGTCAAAGCAGAAGAAAGAACCACAATTCCTAAATAGCTGTGTGTGACAGAAGAATGTATCACAAAAGGTAGCGTGGACTAAGCGAGGATAACCAAGAAACTTAGGGTAGTGAATAGTGAAGAGACAAAATAATTGCCAGAGAGAGACAGAAAAAGAGAAAGAGACAGACAGAGAGACAGAAAGATAGAGAGATGCAAAAAGAGAGACAGAGAGAGAGAGACAGAGAGACAGAAAGAGACAGACAGAAACAGAAATATTGAGAGATCTTGAACAAGAGAGTGAAAAGCTCTTAAAAATTTCAGGCTAAAGAATAGGAGAGAAGGGAGAGTGAAGATGAGTTGATACGTATTTCCTTGATCACATTCTAAGACAAACTTAAATGAAGATCAGAATTTTGACTGGGATACATATATCAAAATGCAATGTGTATATAGTAAGTGTTTTTAAAGTTAAAATAGGCCTTACATTAAGTCTAAGAGCACTGAGTATTGGGATATAGTAGTAAAAGCCCAATTCTTGATTTAGTCTAACTCTGCAGCCTTGGCTCAGCATTAATATATCTTGGTCAAGCTACTCAGCTATTTTACCTTCAGTTTGCTCATCTGTAAATGAGCAGACTTAGCCATGTGGTCAGTGTAGAGTTGAAGTCACTTATCATTCTAAAGTTCTATATAACCTAGATAGTAGGTTGTCTTTATAAAGTTGATATGAGGAGTAGACTAACTAGTAGGAAATGTGCTAGCCATATTTTCTTGTTTGCAGGCATACATCATGGATAGAGGCAAATATAAGCAATGATAAGATAGAAAAAAGTAATCATCTGGCTCTTCATAAACCAATACTTCTATCTGAGATAATAATAAAACTATAATATGATAAAAACCCAAAAAGGTGAATTCCATATAGATTTTCAAATGTTTACTGTAACCAATTTTTAAGAGATAGTCTGTAAGCTATATATAGAAACACACATACATTCAAATATTCCCTAAATTTATTGCTCAAGGTTTAATAACAGAAATCTAAGTGTGAATTTACTGAAGCCTCCCTCTTACTGTTCCTGAAGAATAGTATGTCCTCCACCAAGTCAGAAGGATAAGTTATTTGTTTTGCTTTTCACATAGAAAGGTGAGCAATAGATTCAAGCATGTTTATGAATTTTTAAAGATTTACTTATCTGTAATTCCTATGAACCACCTGTTAGCAAAGTAATTCAATAATCACATTGAGAAATTGCTGCTTTAGCTACTGCTACAATGAATTTCCAGTCTTTTTTTTTTCTTTGCCAAAAATCATTCCCTTTTGCTAGTACAGTACTTGCACTTTCCTGGGGGGAAATTTCTCACATTCTTAGCTAGTGTGGTCCAGGTGAGGCTGACCTCATCCCTGTAGCACTAGAGTTGTACCATCCTGAAATCAGAATGGGCCCAGCAGAGTACTATGGCCCCTGCCCAGTGACTGATTCATCAGAATCAGTGAGGACTGCACTTAGTTATCTCATTAGTAAGCAGATGCTGTCTTGTTCACTTGAGTTGTTAAATAGGAGGTTATAAACATTGAGTTAGCCACTAAATGAAGTTTGAATGTGAGTTCAACCAGGAGTCTCTGTGCTCTGACCTTTCAGTAATATTTGATTGTCCACAGCTCTTCTTCCTGAATCTTCTTTCTTGTCTGTATATAGCCAAATACAGATACCTATATCCATATCTATCTATTTGTTGCTCTATATCTATTCATAGCATTGGAGTTACCCTAAAAATTCCTCTACTGTCTCCTCCTTCTCTTTCCATGGCCACAATTTAGGTATTCTCTAACCTTTTTCCTCTAGTCTCGTTCTCTATTCCTTTTTGGTGACTTCATCTTCCCCACAATTCAGAGACAAGAAACAGTTAGCTGCATGTTGGGAACTACAAAGAGCGAGAATTGCTAAAGCATAAGGCTCATGGGAAAGCACATACTCCAGCTGGTAATTTATTCAATTTGCCTTTTTCATTATTTGGGGGTACAGCAGCTTGTCCTTGTGAGAATGGACAATAGTTTGGATTTGTTTTCCCTGCCTATTATGCCTTTACTCTTAACTATTTCCACTGACTGTTTGAATACCTTGTAGTGTTCATTCTTCCTGCAAAATATTCTCTCCCATCACTCCACATAAACAGTGCTCATGGGAATCATGTATTGGCCCAACATCCTGAAGAAGTTGCCCTTATAGAATAGGATCGTGGCCTCCCAGCTGGTTGTGCTTTTGGGAATAATGTCCAAGGAAGGTGCCACTTTCTAATGATATTTTGACTTTTTGATCTGACTATCCTCCCTAAAGTAAATGAAGCCTATGTAGTGGTTGATTGATTGTATCAACTTGAGAAGTTTAGAAGCTTAACAAAATTGGCTTAGCAAATCTACACCCTAAGGTGTTTAATCACCTGGATGATATAAAAGGGAAAGAGGATGGAATTCCGTTTTTCAGAGGAACTCCAGTCTTCACCTTCAGCTTGGATGTCATCTCCTGGTTTCCAGCACAGACTCTTCAGCTTCTGCCTCAGATCCTTCAGCCTTCTGGTGTAGACTCTTCAGCCTTCCATTGCAGAACCACTGACTTTCTGATATAGACTTGCATGGGACCCTGAAGTAAGCTCCACACCTTGGATTGAATACTGCAGCCTCCAGCATGCGGAAATCCTCTGTACGCTTGTTCATCTGACTCTGGCTGACCATTGTAAGCCAGTCTTGTAATTTCTCATACACTTGCATATCTCATGTTATATGCTTTTCTAGTAAAACCTTAATTAATACAGCCTATATAGCATTAAGCTAATGGATGATAGAATAGTTTAAAATACTATAACCTTGAAGGAAAAGATGATATTTGGAATCTAAATATGTGATTATCTTTATAAATCTAATTTGATGGTTGGTGTACATAGACACCTGTGTCAGGAGTCTAAAAAGCTGTTATTCTCATGGTTATGTTCAATTACAGTCAGAAGGTAAAAAGAAAAAGTATATAGGGAAAAGTTCAGAAAGTACCAGACACAAGCTTCTAGTTGTTCCCTCTCGGTGGAGTTGCAGAGGGGCTTAGTTAAATGTCCCAGCAATAATGTTCGACAAAAACATACAAACTGTTGCCAAACATACAATTTGACTGGGTCTTGGGATCCAGGGGTCTTATTGATGATCAATCTTAGTCTGTTTGGGTTGCTATTACAGAATACCATAAACTGAGTGACTTACAAACAACAGAAATTTGTGTCTCACAGATCTGGAGACTAATAAGTCCAAGACTGAAACACCCATAAATTTTGCTCCTTGAAAGGATTCACAAATGGTACCTTCTCACACCAAACTTCATGGCAAAAGCTCACTGAAGTCTTTTTCATAAGACCACTAATATTGTGAATGAGTGCTCCACAGTTATGATCAAATCGCCTCCCAAAGGCACTTATTCCCAAATAATATTACATTAGGAATTAGGTTTCTATACATGAATTTTGGGGAGAATGCAGTCAGTACATAATCATATTGATGTACATTATCACACAACTGATCTTAGCTATTCAGACCCCACTTATCTGTTCTGAGCACAAAAAGGCATTCATCATAAATCACATTTTTAGAGTAAACTTATCTGGTCAAAATAATATAGTTTAGGCTAAGCCCTTGTAACAGAAAATGCACCCCCCTTCTGTGAGTACACTTCATTTATAAGTTGCCTAGGTAATACTTTCAGTTATAGTTCCTGTTACTTTTGTTTCTTAGAAATGACTGGTCACTGTGACACATAGCTGGTCACTATGATGTACATTGTATAAATGAATCCCCAATTGACAAGCCATTCTGCCTCTGTACTTCCTGCTTGTTTATCCCATATAAGCCCTAGACCACCAGAGATCATGGCCTGATATTTTAGGATTGATCCTAACCAGTGCCCATTGATGCGAATAAATCTACCTACAAATCCTGGGTGTTGGTTCAGTGTTTCTGCTTGGCATGGCAACCTCATACACACAATTCAATCTTTTTTTTTTTTTTTTTTTTTTTTTTT
>RJWM01045720.1:0-12678 GCA_004363535.1 Dasyprocta punctata | reverse complement strand
CAGAAGTAGGCGCATAAATATGGGTGTGTTTTAGCTGCTTCTGTGGCACACTGAGGCCAGGGAAGGTGACTGTCCTGGGGCCACCCATGGAAAGGCTGCTCGCGTCCTGCTGCCCTGGCAGCGGCTGGTTTGAATTTCACCACCACGCTGGTCTCTGAGAAGCTCACGCAGATGATTCTTCTTCTCTAAATCCTGGGATTTTTTTTTTTTTTTTTTTTTTTTTGAGATAGCATCTCCCTGTGTAGTTCAGCTTGGCTTTAACTCACTAAGTAGCCCAGGCTGGCCTCAAACTCCCAGCAATCCTCCTGCCTCAGCATCCTGCGTGCTGGGATTACAGACACGCACCACCACATCCAGTTCTATTTATTTCTTAACTAGAGTTTTAATGTCACGATCTCTAAATGCATCCATGGGAAAACAGCCTCTGGAGGCTTAGTTCTTTCCTTTCAGACTGACACACATCTTCTCTGTCTACCTGTGTGACCTTCCTTCCTCCATCTACTATTTATCTTTCCTTTTTCCTCTCCCTGGTTGCATAATCATGTCACACACACGCACATGTACACGCACACACGCATGCACAGAGAAGTGTGGGGTCAGTAACTGACTTATCAAAACAAAATCACGTTTTACTCTTCATCCCACTTTTGTTCTTCTTGGGTCTCTAACCTCCTGGAGCCCAGCTCCTGTAGACTCCTCCATCAGCAGTGAGCACTGTGAAACCTGCTGGCCACGCCCACTCATTTGCATATCACAGATGGCCTTGGTCACAGTGGGCCCTACAAGCCTGAGACGTTTACAGTCTGGTCCTTAACGGAAAGGCGGGGAGCCCCTAACCTTGTCTGAATTCCTCAGCCATGTGCCCGCAGACACTGCTAAGGCCTGAGCTCAGGGGCAATGTCATCTGTCTCCCCAAGTTCTTCTGGCCCTGGCTGGAGTCGCCCCACTCTCAAAGCTCAGTAGGCCCCACTGAGTTGCCTACAGGCTGAATCCTTTGCCCCTGGCCGCCCCCACAGAGCAGATGCTCTCGATGTCCATTTTACATGCACCATGTCCTTCAGAGAGGCTGAGGAACTTGCCCAGGACACACAGCAGGAAAACAGCAGCACCAGGTCTAGAACTGCCTCTTGAAAAGTGTGTGTGTTTAATCGTTCTTTCCCCAGGACCTGCAGCAGGGCTGCAGGTTTTGTCCTCTGAGTGCAGGTGTCCCTGCATGCAGCCTCTCAGGCCTGGGAGGAGCAACGGGGCTCTGACACCTTCGCCTCCCCTCTTTTGTCCCCCACAGGCCTTCTATTATGACCTGGACAAGGTGAGCGAAACTTCTGTATCCATGCCTGGTCAGCAAGGTGGCCAGAGGCAGGGCCCGGGCAGGCGTCCCATCCTCCCTGCTGCTCTGAGGGGGAATACTTTGGTTTCCTCCCATTGTACAAATGGGGAAACTGAGGCTCTGTGAGCCTCCCTAAGGCTAGTGAGGGGCTGGGACCTAATGGAGGGCAGTAGGGGCTGGCAGGAGCTCTCAGCCACTTCTTAAGCATCTTTTTTCTTCCTGGGAGAAGCAAACGCGCTGGGTGGAAAGGCACATCCGGAAGATGGAGTTCCACATCAGCAAGGTGCGTTGCCCTGGGGTCTCACAGGGTGGGAAGGGCGGCCTTGAGGGGCTGGCAGGGGCTGTGGAGGCTGCTGGGCAGGGCAAGTTTCCAGGGCACCGCACAGCTGGAGAGGGCCAAGGGGGAGCGGAGGTGGCAGGGCCTGGGCAACTGCAGTCGCCCGCTGCTCTTGGGCCTGTTGTAGGGCTGCAGGGCCCCAGCCCAGCAGTGGGTGTGAGGGGACGGCCCTGCAGGACTGTGGTGCAGAAAGACCTCGTGCTTAACCTTAGAGGCTGGGAAAGCTGAGTCCAGGCACCCACTGCACAGATGAGAAAGCAGAGCCCAGAGACAGGGCTTGGCCCACAGTCACACGGGAAGACCTTTTTCAGTCTTTCACAGCCCCGGCTTACTCCCCAGAGCCTGAGGTGTGCAACTATAGCAACCCACCTCTCCTTCTGACGGTCAAAAACTCAAGCAGAGAGGAAGTGATCCATTCACTGGTCCACCACGCTGGTTTTTGTTAGGCACCAACCGTTTGCGGAGGGACAGGGTGGACGAGATGAGCCAGGCGTGGTCCCTGGCTTGGGGACGCACACTCTGTGAGGACAGCAGGGCGGGCACTGGGTCCTGCTGAGGTTCAGTGCGGAGCTGTCTGCAGGCAGCATGGGCCCTGTCCTGTCGCCCACTGCAGGTGGATGAGCTGTACGAGGGCTACTGCATCCAGTGTCGCCTGCGCGACGGGGCCTCCAACATGCAGCGCGCCTTCTCCCGGTGCCCGCCGAGCCGCGCCTCCCGCGAGAGCCTGCAGGAGCTGGGCCGCAGCCTGCACGAGTGCTCCGAGGTGGGCGCCCACCTGTGCACCCCCTCTGGCTGCAGTGAGTGGGTGGGCGATGGCTGAGCCACCCCTGGGGCTTTGCAGGACATGTGGCTCATTGAGGGGGCGCTGGAGGTCCACCTGGGCGAGTTCCACATCAGGATGAAAGGTACGCAGGCAGTTTGGGGGTGTCAGGTCCTCTTGGGGGCCCTGAGAGTTCCGCTGCAGGGAAGGGACGTGGACAGGAACCCCAGGGGTGCAGCCCCTCCTTGGTGTCTGCTCTCTGTGACACTGACCTCTCACAACCCCTGAGCCTCAGCAGGAAGGCCCAGCACCCTCGCCCATCGCGCTGGCTTAGCCTCCCTGTGCTGATCCAGACGCCCCGAGGGGACACCCTGCGAGAGGGGCAGGGGCGGAGATGAGCGCCTTTCTGTGTTCCAGGCTTGGTGGGCTACGCGCGCCTCTGTCCGGGGGACCAGTATGAGGTATGGCTACTGTCCAGGGCAGCTCTTGTGGTCTCAGCTGGGGCCTGTCTGGGGTGAGGGGGACCCACCTGGGGCAGCCACCGCACCCCTTCCTGGGCCTCGCCTGCAGGTGCTCATGCGCCTGGGCCGCCAGCGCTGGAGGCTGAAGGGCCGCATCGAGTCTGACGACAGCCAGATCTGGGACGCGGAGGAGAAGGCCTTTGTGCCCACCCTGCACGAGAACTTGGAGATCAAGGTGGGGGCCGGGCTGGTGTGGGCAGGGGGCTCTGGGTGCTCGGCTTGGACACTAGCCTCCAGGTCCCACCCCAGGTGACCGAGCTTCGGGGCCTGAGCTCGCTGGCCGTGGGCGCCGTGACGTGCGACATCGCCGACTTCTTCACGACGCGGCCGCAGGTCATCGTGGTGGACATCACGGAGCTGGGCACCATCAAGCTGCAGCTGGAGGTGCTGTGGAAGTGAGTGGGGCCAACCCAACCTCCCTGCCCCTGCCGCGCGCCCTGCTGCGCCCCCTGCTGGCCTGACTGCAGAGAGGAGCCCTGCAGACACCCGAGATCCTCCACACACGCCAGGCCCAGCCCTCCGTGGCCCCTCTGAGTTTGAACTCCGTTCTCACCTTTGGCCAAGTTGGCTACTAAATCCCCGGCTGGGCGGCGCCGCCAGCCCAGGCCTGTGCGCCTCCTAGCCAGGGCTGCCTGGTGACCCCGGCCCTCCCCAGCCTGCGTCCCTTCCCCACGGGATGTGTGTGGAGTGGCAGTTTTAGAGGCTCTTAAGGCTGTGCGTGGGAGAAATCTGGTGGGAATCAGCCCTGTCCTCCTCAGGGTGACACTGGCCCCAGTCAGTCGCCCTGCCTCTGAGGTGGTCGAGGTGGTCGTTAGGGTACAAAGGACTCGGTAAAGGCCTTTGCAGAGCTCCCCGCACAGGGGGATTATTTTGCAGAACAGCGACAATGCCCTGCAACTGCAGAGCCTCCTGGGTCCCCTTGAGCCCCAGCATCTGTGCACTGGCACGTGACACCCGGCCTCCCTTCTCTCCTCCAGCCCCTTCGATTCCGAGAGCCCCCTGGTGTCACCCAGCCCCACGGGCAAGCTTTCTGTGGGCAGCAGGAAGGGCTCCTTGTACAACTGGACACCCCCGAGCACCCCCAGCTTCCGGGAGAGATACTACCTGGTGAGGGGCCTGGTGGTCACCCTGGGGGCTGGGGAGTGGGGACTGGGGGTTTCTGGGTTTCTGCCATACTTGGCTTCCCTTGCTGCTGCCCCTCACTCTGGGGCCCGTGGCACTGGTCCCGGGGGCCTGGTTCTCCCGGATGCTGGCAGTGCGCTCTGGAGGCTCCCACCAGCCCGGCCGTGGCTCGGCCTCCACTCTGTGCAGCCCAGCTCGGAACAGTCCGCCCTCACAGGGTGCAGTGAGGGTTAGGGGGTGGCAGGAGGCCCTGCAGCTGGGCAGGCGAACACAGATGCGATGACAGATGCTAAGGACACGCTGCACGTCAGGCAGGCCCTTTATTCATCGTTCCCGTCACTCCTTCAATACTCGTGCCAGCCTCTGCTCTCGGGCAGGTGAGCACTGTGTCCTCCGGGAACTGAAATGCTCCAGAGGAAGCAGACAGTGTCGTGACCAGGGACCTGCACAGCCAGCATGAGGGGAAAGGGGACCATGGGAAAATAGCAAAGGGAAGGGGGCTTCTGGAGCAGGTGGGAGTTGCCATTTAAAATAGGGTATCCAGGAGCAAGTTCCCAGAACATGTGACATCTGTGTAAGGACATAAGGAGCTGAGGGCCCAGGCACAGAAGACGTGTGAAATGGTGTTCCAGGCAGACTACAGTCAGTGCAAAGGTCCTGAGGCAGGAATATGTGAGACAACCCAGAGCGGGTGAGAAACAGGGAGGCTGCTGAGGCTGGAGAGGGGCGAGGTAGAGGGGGTAAGGGCACAGAGGTGGCAGTGTCCCATTGGCACCTCTGAGACACCAGTCTCCTTGTCTCCAGGAGACCTGTCATCCTGGCATGTAGGTTGGTGGAGGAAATCCCTTAGGGGTCTGGCTCTGGTTCCTGGGATGACTGATGAAGCTGCTCCTTTGTCCCCTCTGCAGTCTGTCCTGCAGCAGCCAGCGCAGCAGGCCTTGCTGCTAGGTGGGCCGAGGGTCACCTCCATCCTCAGCTACCTGTCGGACAGTGACCTTCAGGGCCCCAGGCTGCGGAGCCGGAGCCAGGAGTTGCTGGAGATGGACTCCTTTAGCTCCGAGGACCCCCGGGACGCTGAGACCACCACGTCAGTGTCCACCTTGGACGTGGGCTTCCTGCCCTTGGCCATTGGCCCCACTGCTTCCACTGAAAAGGAGGTGCAGGAGGACCGCCCGCCCCTGGGCCTGCTGCCCGCCACGGCCCCGCTGGCTGATGGCTCCTTGGTGGAGCGCCCCGGCTGGAGGAACTTGGGCATGGAGCGCCCCAGCCTGCCCTGGGGCCCCCCCTTCCACAGCTGCACCGTTCTGGGCAGGCAGAGGGACCAGGGGGACGGAGAAACCAGGGACGGAGCAGATGCATCCGCAGCAGCCCCGGAGCCACCTCTGCAGGAGGTGCTGGAGTTACTGAGGTCCACGGGCCCCATGTACCCCCAACTCCGGGAGCTGGAGTACCAGGTCCTCGGCTTCCGGGACCGCATGAAGGTATGTGTCCCCACTGCACAGAGGCCCTGCCCAGCTGGCCGTGTGGGGACTCTGGGGCCAGCCAGCCTGTGCCGGCATCCTGGCCTCCGCCCTGCATGAGCTGGATGAGCAATTCCTCTCTGGACCTCAGTTTCCTCATCTGTCAGGTGGAGATAGCAGCAGCCCCCCCGTGCCGGGAGGAGGATGCTACGGGGCAGCCGGTGCTCCCCGTGGGTAACCTGCTCCCTGTCCAGCCAGGTCCAGGCCCCGTCTCGAATCTTCTGACCCAGGTTTATGAGTTGGAGCTTGGTGTTAGGAACCCAAACTTGGGGCCCAAACTGGATCCGAGGAGGGTCCCGTGGCCACCTGCCTGCCTCATTCACGCACCCCACACAGAACCTTCTCGACGACAGTTCGTGCCAGCGCCACCACAGTTTGCGTAGGCGCAGGTGACTCTCAGAGGTGCTGACCCAGCCAGATCGCTCTGCCTTTTTGTTCACGTAGTTGAAATGTACATAAAATAAAATGTGTATCACCACCATTTACTTACATACCAGTTAATTTATGAAATCACTCTTTTCGTGTAAGATACATGCTGTCGCTCAACTAGTGAACATTTCTCTCTTTCAAAGTTAGTCCTTATGGTTTTATTTCCCCTGCTGCCCTCGACATTGTGAATCAGCACAAACAAAAGAAAGTTTATTTTTATTCATTTATTTTTTGCAGCACTGGGGATCAAATTCACAACCTTGTGCCTGCCAGACAGGCCCTTAAGCCACTGAGCCAAACTCCCGGCCCTGGTTTTTTGAGGCAGGGTCGCACTATGTAGCTCAGGTCGGCCTTATGCTCGCATTGTAGCCCAAGCTGGTCTTGAACTCACAACGCTTGTCCTACCTCAGCCTCCCAAGTGCTGGGATTAAAGGCGTGCGCCACCACGCCCGGCTAATTTTTCATTTTACATCCAGTAACACCAAAAGAATGTTGGCTGCTCATCACTCTTTAAAAAAAGACCTGCCTGAAAAATTTAAGGGAAAAAACCCTAGAAGTAATGTCACCTTTTTTGTACGTTTTCAGTCTTTTTATGTGGAATGGTTTGAATCAGACACACACAACTTCTGTTACATATTTTGAAAAGTTAGTCTCACTTTACATAATCTTAAAATAATATCATAATGGTATAATAATTTAAACCATCTTTGAGGAATTTTTCTGTTTTTGGCAA
The DNA here is from genome assembly GCA_004363535.1 of Dasyprocta punctata. NCBI lineage: Eukaryota > Metazoa > Chordata > Mammalia > Rodentia > Dasyproctidae > Dasyprocta > Dasyprocta punctata. The sequence continues at coordinate 5,929 of RJWM01045720.1, read as the reverse complement.
ACCAAGCGCTAGCAGTAAAAATAAGTGTAGGTCCTGGCTTTCAAATCACAGACTCACGTACTTTGAGATGTGTGTGCGTCTGTGGACAAGAGGTAGATGTGCACACAGGTCTTTGCTCTTCATGGTTCTTTCCCGGGTTTATCTCTTGGCTAAGATTAACTCGCGCCCCCCAAATCAGTGGTCAAGTCACTGCTGAGGTCATGCTCAGGAGCTGCAGAGTGGTGCAAAAACAAAGTTATCCAATGCACACAGTCCCAGCTGGGGTCACACGAGGCGAGCGTGGCCCTTGCGCTTACCTTTCCTGTATGCGAGTGTCCCGTTCACGGGCCAGTTAGTGTCGCATTTTTCAAATTTCTTGTGCATTTTGTCAGCAGCTTCACTGTGTAAGTGGCCCCCAAGCGCAGAGCCGAGCGCTGGCTGGTGCTCCTGAGCGCAAAGGTATGTGTTCAGGGAGACTCCTTCAGGCAGGGGTTACAGGGCTGCTAGTTGGAGGTTGAGTTAATGCAGCAAAAATATCTATTAAGTTTTTTTTTTTTTCAGTACTGGACTGGGGGTTGAACACACAGTCACTCAATTTTAAAAAAAAGTTCTTTTTCTTTCAACATTTTGAGTTAGGGTCTCACTAAGGCTTATCCAAACTAGCCTCAAACTTGCATTCCTCCTGTCTCAGCCTCCCAAGTAGCTATGATTACAGGTATTTGCTATTGCACCTGCTTCATAAGGTGTCTTAACATGTTCCTGTTGGCTTGAATCACTGGTGATTTATGCATGACTGTCCCATCGGGTGCCTGTGCCACTGGTAGGGGAAGCGGTAGTCAGGCGTGGACAGTCATGGACTTGTGAATGTGTTAAACAGAAATGCACGTGACATCTTATATTAATTAGTTGGAGAAAATGCCAAGCAGAGTTTGCAGAAAGCTACCCCAGTAAGGGCTGGGGATTTAGCTCAGTGGCCTAAGCACCTGCCTGGCAGGTACAAGGTTGTGAGTTTGACCCCTGGTACCAAAAAAAACAAAAAAAAAACAAAAAAAAACACAAACCAAAACCACAACCAAAACCAAACTACCTCAGTATTTTTTTCTAGGATTGCTGCCCAGTGTTTCCTAACTCTGCTTCTCTCTCTGACTGCATAGGATAACAATGATCAGCGGTTCATGGATCTGTGCGCCTGTACACAGATACGCACACTTTTATCCCACTAAGAAATGAAAGCTCTGGAACCAGCCTTATTGGTCTCTTGTTGCTTAAGGTTTTCTTAATTTGGCCTCAGCTTTTAGGACCCTCGCTCGAAGCCTCTGCCTGGGCTGTGTAATTTGTAGGGGGTGAGGCCCAGTGTGTCCAGAATGTGGCTGTGGAGACAGAAGTGTCCAGGCAGGGAGCTGCCACTGGAGGTCCTGGCACCTTGGCCAGTGGCAGGCTGGTGGCCCCTATGCACCTCTTCTCCTTCCATGCGTCCCTGGGAGGGAGGAACCCTGAACCCCACAGGCGCGGCTGCCACTTTCCGGCCCCCTGGATGGGTGGATGTGGCTTGCTCTTCACTGTAGTTCAAGATCGTATGAAATTCAATGCTGATTTGTACAAACATGGTGGGCCTAGAACATTACACTGTCGGCAGCCTGGTCCTCATGTACCCAAGTCCCCACATGGTGAGGCTGCTGGGCGGAGCAGCAGCTTCTGTAAGGGAGGCAGCTGCTCTCCACCGTGGTCCCCACCTGGACTGCTCACTCGGTCTTGTCACTTGTCCTGTCCCATGAGTGTCGGGACCTGCCTGAGGCTTTTTAGATCTGTCTCCCTTGAGATGCTGCACCAAACCTTGTCAAAGGCCCCTTGGGCGGGACCCAGTAGGTGCATGTGTGACTCGGCCAGGGACCTCAGCTGGCGCTGTGCCGCAGGACAGGCAGGGCTGTGGCGGGGACACTGTCAGGTCTGCAGGGAGCCGGGGCCCGAGCTGCCCTCAGGGTGGCCGCTTGTCCGCAGCCGCGTGGAGCCCGGCAGGAGCATGCTTCCTCCGAGAGCCTGATGGAGTGCATCCTGGAGAGCTTCGCCTTCCTCAACGCTGACCTCGCTGCCGACCAGCTGTCCCTGTTTGGGGGCTCCCAGGGCCCCCGGTGAGCGTACCCCGCACCTCCCCAGGCTTCCTTGGTGCCACCTCCCATCAGCCTCCCAGCCCATCCCCCCATGCCCTTGACTCCTCCCTCCGTCCCAAGCTGGCCACGGGTCCTCCGTAGCTACCAAGAGAGTGACCACGGCCTGCCCTGCCCCAAGGAATAGGATGGAGCTTTACAATAATCTCAAAACATGACCAAGTACACAGCAGAGACTGCTGGACCTTGAGTCCACCCACTCACCACAGTGACCGAAGCCCCAGGGACCAGGGTCTGGCTCAGTTGCGATACCAGCTGCCCCACCACACTGGCCCCGAGGGCCTCTCCTGCCCCTCATCTCGGCAGCATGATCACAGTCTCCATCCTCCCGTGCCCCTCCGTCACCCTTCCTGAACGGCTGACGCTGGCCGGGCCTTGGGTTCAGCCCCTGCCCAGCAATCACTGACCCCTGATGCCCTGAGCTTGGGCTCCCTGTCCCACTGTACAGACGAGTAAACTGAGGCTCGGGGGCAGACATGTCCTGAGTCACAGAGCTAAGGTTAGTCTGAACCTCAGGCTTCCGAGTCCAGGTCAGGTCCTGCCCAGCCTGGTCCTTGGGCTCCCCCAGCACCCACCTGTGTTGCCCTCTCTCGCACCTTTCTTTTGTTTTTGGTTTTCTCCCGTTTCCCCCCACCTCCGTGGGTCCTGGGTTGGCCTCCCCGATCCTGAGCTCTCCAGGCAGGGAAGGTTTCTTCTACCCTCGCAGGAAGCTGAGCAGCTAACTGGAATGGTCTCTTCTCCATTCAACTCAGAAAAGACAGGACGACGACCCCAGCGCCGTCACTGAAAGAGTCACCCAGAGAGCTCACAGCCGGCGCCCCGGAGCTGGATGTGCTACTCACAGCCCACCTCCAAGTCTGCAAGGCCCTGCTGCAGGTGGCGAGGGCCGGGCTGGGGCAGCGTCCTCTTAGGCTGGGGCCCGCCAGGCAGCAGGAGGAGCGAGGGCCTCACACCTGTGAAGGTGCAGGCCAGGGTTTGAGTCACTGCATGACTTTTATTCAAGCCCCAAACAGAGGGTTATGGCTGTGACTGTCATTTATAGATGTCAGATCCCAATCCAAACTGGCTCAGCCAGAAGGAAAATGTATTGGTTCATGTATTGAAAGCCTCAGAATTGGGCTCTGTCCGGGCCCAGATGTACCGAGAGGTTCAAATGCCATCATGACCAGGTCCCTCCCCGGCCTGCTGTGCTTTGCAGCGTGTGATGGCTGTGCCCTCAGGAAAGCCAGTCCCTTTGGTGGCCAAAGTGGTGCCCAGAGGCTCACCGTCCCTTCTTAGCTCAGCTTGGTTCAAGGGATCTCGGGCTGGGAGTCAGGGAGCTAGGCACGGACGGGCCAGGCATGGGGGTCGGGGTCACAGCCCGATGGCTGCTTTCAGAGGCCAGTTCCAGGCTAACCTGGAATATCGCGGCTGCTTCCAGAAACTGGCCTCGCCTAATTTGTCCAGGATGGTCGAGGACTGCCTTGTGGAAGAGGCCGCACAACAAAAGCAGGTTCTGGAGGTGCTTTCTGACCTTGATTTCGAGAAGGCCAGCTGGGCGACGTCCGTGGAAGACAGTAAGTAACTGCCGGCCACCGCTTGCACTTGGTGAATGGCGCAGGGCGGTGGGGCCCGGGGACCGGAGAGCATGCCCTCCCCTGCAAGGTCCGGAGCTGCTGGCAGCTCTGGCTGGGCAGGGGTGGATCAGAGACACTGTGGGGGAGGCGGTGGTCTCGGGATTAGCAGTGCCCTCCTGTCGGCTGTGTGACTGGGCATTCATCTCTCCCTCAGCCTCAGTGTCCTCTCTGCATCCTGGGTGGCCACGCCCGGGCTCAGTGTGTGCTGGGCCCTGTTCAGGGTACAGAGCTGGCCCTCAAATACTCTGTACCTGTGACCCCGGTTCTGCTCCTGTCCCCTCGGGATCCCTCTCAAAAGGCCTCCTTCCTTGTCAGTGAGGGGCTGGTGACAGTTGTCCAGGGCATCCCGCAGGCTGTGACCTGGGTAAGATGCTTGGAGCCTAAGCTCCTCGCTCTGTGCCACACGGTCACATCAGGTCACACCTGACCTGCCCAACTGCTCAGGTCCCGAGGAGGGGAACCCTCTGCCCCTCCCCCACCTCTCTGCTTTCTGAGTCCGGGCTTCCAGTCCTTCCGCAGGCCTCTCGCAGGAAGGGCTGCCTGAAGCTGTGGCGGGGGTGCACGGCCCCCGGCGGCGTCCTGTCCTGCCCTGCCACACGGCTCCTGAGCCAGCTCAAGAAAATGTTCCTGCACAGAGTCCGCGGGAAATATCCGGGACAGCTGGAAATAGGTAGCTCCCCCTCCTCCCGTCCCGTCCCACAAGCAGGGCTGTGCTGAGGCTCAGGGCCGCAGCATCACAGTGGGCCTCAGTTTCCCCTCATGATGCCTCCCTCTGGCCAGTGTGCCGCAGGCTGCTGGAGCAGGTGGTCACCTGCGGTGGGCTGCTCCCTGCCGCTGGACTCCCTGAAGAACAGACCATCACCTGGTTCCAGTTTCAATGCTACCTGCAGAGACAGAACGTCTGGGACCTGGAGAGGCACTTCGCGCAGCTCACCAAGGAAGGTGAGGCCGAGCTGGGTCCGGCACAGGAGCGTCCTCGGCCCGCTCCTGCAGGCCAGGCGGTCTGAGGTCACATTCAGAGCCTCTGCATCTTTCCTTCCAGTTGTTGTTTGGAGGACCCAGATTTAATACAATTCCACATTCAGCTGACACAGGGGAATGAACTCCAAGGGGAGCTGGCTTTAAAATGCCAACTACAAAAAAAAAACCAAAAAAACCCCCAAAAAACACCTATAATCCCAGGCACTCAGGAGGCTGAGGCAGGAGGACTGTGGATTATAAATTCAAGGCCAGGCCGGGTAATTTAGTGAGACCCTGTCCCATGGGTGGTGGTGGGGGACAGTCAGAGTTGGGTAGGAGGGTGACGCTTGGCTGGCCAGAGTCTCTAGAAGTTTGGGCTGTGGCTTTATAGATTTTCAGGATGTATCTGATCCCTTGCTAGAAAGCCTCCCTGATTCTGGAGGTCCCCTCTGCAAGCCGTCAAGACAGGGCCCTGGTGACAGCCCCCGCCCATCCCGGGAGCTGCTGCTCTGCAGACTGTGGCAGCTGTACTGCCCAGCCCTGGGCTGGGGCGCTGGGTCACTTCTTCCCTATCTTCCAGTCACGCTCATTGAGGAGCTGCACTGCGCCAGGCAGGTCAAGGCCATCAGGAAGCTGCAGGGGAAGCGACTGGACCAGCTCCAGCCCCTGCCGCAGACCCTGCGTGCCTGGGCACTTCTGCAGCTGGACGGCCCCCCAAGGGTGTGCAGGGCAGCCAGCTCACGCCTGGCCAGCGCAGCAAGAAACCGAAGCTTCCGGGAAAAGGTACGGCGTCCAGGGCAGGGGCAGCCCCTGCCACAGTGGGGAGTGTGGGGAGGTGGCGTGCTTCATGCACAAATGCAAAGTCAGTGACAGTGGCTGCAAGCACTGAGGCAGATTTGGGGTCAGGGATGCTTCGAGGGGGCCACGCAGGACCTCTGGGCTGGGGCTCCCAGGCCACCTGCGAAGCACACGTGACCACAGCACTCAGTGGCACACGGCTGTTTCTAAGGCGACACATCAGGTTCATTGCTGAGGTGTCACTGGCATGGTTTTTAGAGTTTTGGTGGTCATCCTCCTGGTGCCAGCTGTTAATGGCTCACTTTGTCCAATTCATTTGAAAACCAAGAGCTCCCTGCTATTTCCGGTTCCGGGTCTGTGACTGTTCTATTTTTCAGGCGACAGCCCCCTAGGAGGTTGGGGTAGGGACAG
>RJWM01045719.1:0-12677 GCA_004363535.1 Dasyprocta punctata | reverse complement strand
AGTGCCCAGTGAGGGCAGGACTCTGAGACAGTGGCACTGAAGCTTATACCCTACAGGTCAGGAGTAGTTTCTCAGGAGGGAAGGCATTCTGTGAAAGGAAAACTGAGCAAAAGCCAAGGCAGGTCAGGCACCATCTTGCACTGTACAAAGAGCTGAAAGAAGTACATTGAGATGTGAGCTTAGGAGTTGGGAGCAGACCAACAAAAAGGCATGTGGGACACAATGGGAAGAGGCTAGAGAGGGGAGGGACCAGAGCATGATGACCAGGTGATTGCGTCAAAAGACCACTTCAAATGACTTTGCATTTCATTTTTATTTCAGTGGAATGCTATTGTAAGAGTTTAGCAGGAATGCAACCTGAGTCTGTTCATTTTTTAAATAAATATTGCTTAGTTCACTTTCTGTACTTTTATCATCACGGTTATAATGATAAACAGCACATTTCTGAAGGAACATTCTTTTTAACAAATGTTGTCTTTACTACTTCAGCCAGTTCATTTGTATTACACATACCACATGGAAAGTAATTTAGAACACAGAATATATACACATTACCATAAGTAAACATGAGATGTATACAAAGCAAGTTTAGGTAACCTTCACATTTTACTATGAAAGACAATAAAGAAAATAATGCATGACAAAAGGGCTGGGAATGCAGCTCAGTGATAGAGCACTTGCCTAGCATGTGTGAACCTGAGTTCAATCCTCAGCACTGAGAAAGAAACAGAGAACAGACACAATTAACTGTCTAACAGTAGTATTGATAAATAATCATTAAACATTATTTAGTACTTTTCCAAAAGCAATAAAATGGTTGTTGTAGATTATGTACATGTTAAATAACTTTATTATATTTGATTTGTTATAGGAAATATCACATCAAAATACAAAATGTACACATACAAAATGTACACACAATTATAAATGCATCACTATAATAGGATTAATAAACTGATTGAAGTTTGAAATTTCATTCGTATTTTAAATATTATGAGTTGATGCAAAAATGCCACCAATTGAGCGAAATTCAGAAAAAAGAATGTTATAGAATGCCCCTATATAATGAAACACTAAAACTAACAAATTTGAACTAACAGTGCAAACCTGTTAGTTCATATTTTTGCAGAACTACCACCTAGAAAAAAAATTTAGCTTCCTTTAGGGTGCTCCATGTTTGTATCTCATTGATATAAAAATGAAATATAGTGCGTTAGAAGTAGAATCCGTGGCCTATAGCTCTGGTTTAAAGCAGGCACTGTCCTTCTCACAAAGAATTTTTTTCTTTTGGGGCTGGTTAGAGTTTGGCAGGAGCTCAGCTCCAAGCATCCAGCAGGCTCACAGTCCCGCAGCGCTCCCAGGAGGGCAATGGCAAAATAGCAGCCTGTCAGGCCACAGGAAGAAGGCAAAGCACCAGCTACCTTTATACAATTTCTGAGGGAGCCAGCAAAACCAGGCAAGGCAGAGAAAGCAAGGAGATGACAGTTTGACAGCAAGAGAAATAGCATAATGCAGAGTCATTTAATGACTGCAGCAGCTTTCTGCTACTGAGCATGTTACAGTTGCTAAGGGAAAGAGGCACATATGAATTATCTCTTGATAACCATCAGGGATTTGAGTGCTCTTCTGTATCAGGACAGACCAAAACATTTCGATTCTGTGATAATAAGGCATTAATGCCAATTGTTTAAAGGCAGAATTACTGAATCTGCCACCTGTCGTATTTGACGATGCAAATGAAAAGAAATTGATGAATACAGCCTAGTATATGTGCTAGTGATTCCATTGTTCTAGTCAAAGCCTGTCCTGTTGGTTAATTTACCATTGACAAATTTAGGATACAACCAAATTATCACCAGATTCTCACTGAACTGTACACATTGTTCCTGTACATGTGAAGACAACCTAAAAATCAAAATCTAAATGGGAAATAGTATCCAGACAACTCATTTTTAAATTATACCTATGTAGTTATTCTTGTAAGTGGAGCTTGGTAAAGGATACCACTGAAATACTGGAAATTTTGAAAATGTAAATTAGGAGTGAGGCTGGGGTTGGACACTTTTGGTTCAGCAGTAAGAGGCATTGTATAGATATTTTAGGTCAAGGCAAGGAGATGTAAAGAGGTGTGCTGAGTTCTTTCATTAGCTCAGGATTTCTGTTGGTATTTGGTGTTCAAGCCACTTTAGACAGATCAGTGCATCTTGTAGCAACAGGACATGGCTAATTGTTAAAAATGTGAGTTAATACTGGTTGTATGATTTGTGCAAAATATGTTAAAATATTGTCAGAGGAGTTTTCTTTATAATTTGTGAATTATATCAGAAATTGAAGTCAGTCTCAAAGATGAATTGAGTTTACTTAAGTGGCTGTATAACTGCACATATATAAAGATTTAATAACTCTAAAGACTAATATTTTATGAATTCCATATCTCTACACTAGGCATGAGGCATGGTATTGATAACACACTCATGGTAGTTCCCCCTCATAGAACCTAGAAGATGATTTATTAATATTACAGTAGTTATAGATTGGGTTAATTTGTTGTTTGTGTTAGAATAAAAAGAAAAGTATATTTAGGATATTTAGTGCTTGGATAGAAAGTTAGATATCTTCATTTTAAGGCACTTACTGAATGAGAGAACCTGATAACTAGAATGGAGCTGCAGTAAATAAGGATGGAGAAGATGTACATAAATAGTAAGTGCCAACCATCATGCAGTAAGACATATTATCCAATATAATCCTCACATAGTCTGAAGAAGAAATAGTTTACTCCTCAAATCAAGATTCAAGAAATTTGAGGTTAGGGTGCAATTAAGCAAATTGCCTAAAGTTACACAACTAATAAAAATAAAATAATAAATAAATAACAGAAGAATTTTTAGAAAGAAATAATTAAAACTATTGTGGTTTTAATACTCAGAAGCAGATAATATCAGAATCTCAGAGATGACAGTGATTATAATGGGATTCTAATTGTAACCTTAATTGCCCCTTGTATTCTTTATTTTACTGCTATTGCGAACCACAGACTTTTTCAACTAATTCTCTTTTCAGAAAGAAGCCTTCAGAATATTACAACAATTAGATATAAACCTGAAAGGTTAAACTCTCTGTCAGGAATAATCTCGTGTATTTTTTTTTTTGTTTTTTTTTAAAGCTCTTTTAAACTGTTTGTACAAAAAAATAATTCAGCCAAGAGCAAGATATCAGAAATTCTTAGCAGGAGGCAAATGGGAGGTCAGAGTAGATTATAGCAGCCAGTGGGCACTCAGCTAAAGAAAGTTTATAAAATGGCACAAAAAACCAAAAAAGGAAAGAAAGGCTTTGCTTCCTTTTGTTCATAATAAAATGCTGACACAACTTTAATTATAGGGTTATAAACAGTGCTCTTGGACTACTGCTTCAACATATGGGACTGAGAACTATAAATATGGTAGATAATGGTTTTTAGGAAAGGGAATTGTAGAATATATTCTTTGTAAGAATCATATTTTTATGAGACTGCTGAAGGGTAGCTGAGTGTTGAATCAAATCACGAATTCTCAAGGCCATCATAATCAGAGTAAGCAAAGTATATATTTGCTTAGGGAAACATCTGTTAAGGAATTTCTCCTGAGCCTCATCAGTAGTTGGCAAGCTTTACTGCTTCAGCTATGTTTTCATTATTGGGTTGTCTGCAGAATAGTTTACACTAGTTGTCCTTCTATCATTAATTCACTAGAAAAGAAATAACCATTTAATGGCTTGTCTTTGTGGATAACACCCAACACAGAATTTAAATTAAAAAGTCACTCACCATTTTGTATTTTATTCAATTGTATTTTTGAATGTTGTATACATGCAAAGAGCTCTGAAAACGACAAAACTGAATTTATAAAATAAGTGTGAACCAACCACGATTTTTACATCTACTCTTCAGCTACTTGCAGAATATTACACACTCTGTGTCTTCATCATATAATGTTTGGATCCCAGTAGCCACACCGTTATTTCTAATACATTGAAATACTGTAAACAGCTAAGTTAGACACACAGAAAAACCATTTTTTAGGTCAAATACAGGCAACTTCCAGCAAAACATACTTTTATAAATCTATCACATTGATACAAGGAATTAAATCATTTTCTTGGGAAAAAAAAAGAGAAGAAAGCCAAAATAAACCATCTTCTTTGATTCAACTATCTCATACTTGTAACAAATAAGGTATCTCATGAATTTTTGAGACATATTTGACCTTAAAACAAACAGACCAGCGTTCTGCTATTTTTCCCTAGATTTCCATTTCAGGCATCCCATGTATCATGGAGCCAATAAAATCTTGTTTTGAAAACTCATTAACATATTATGGTATATTGAGGTTTTGCAAGTGAATTATTTTCAATGGTGTACTTGCAAATACAGTGATCTGTATGTTCTATGTAACCACTAATATAGAACAATAAGAATTACAGTTTTCTGTTACATTTTCTCTAGTCAAATATTGATATAACTTGGCTAGCAATAAATATGAATAAGAACAAAAGTAGTATTTTTGTTGCATGCAATATTAACCTGCAGTTGTTGATGCTATTATTAAGTTTCTGTAATTGTTATGTCATCAATCTCTAGCAAGAACCTTTCAGAGTTCTTGATGATTTCACAAGTATCAAGCTGTGCTGCATTAAAAAATGATGAATATCTGTCCAGGTAAAGCTTTGCCCTTTGGCTATCATAATGTATCACCATTTTGTTTATAAGTGGGTATTCAGCATGCTAAATGGCAACGGGGTGCATGAGATCTTATAAACATGAAATGTTGGCACTAGCTAAAATGAGAATTGAAAGTACTATAGGTAATCTAGGAAAACTAATCATAGTTGGTTACAAAATAAATGACTGGTAAATTGAAAACATGGTGATTCAGGTACTTAAATGATTGAAATTAGTTTTTTTAAATGCTCACACTTAACATGGCATACCTCAATTTTTTTTCTTGGTGCTTGGTAATTGAACTCAGGGCCTTGAATCTGTTAAACATGCACTGTACCACTGAGCTATGTTGCTAGCCAAAATAATTTAATTTTAACCTTCAATTTTTGTTCAAAGTATGTTTATATTTTCTCTCTAAGCATAAGTTTATAGCATTACGCTACCTTTACAAGTTTCTAATGAATCTTTTTCAATTTTTTTGTATTAGATTCATGAAAACTTCAGCTATACTTTGCCTAAGTTATACTTTTAAACAAGGTTTTATTTTTACTAAGAAATAAAAAAATACAGTGGAAATGGCTTTGTTCTTTTCTGATTGGTTTGTTAATACAAAGGTGGTATTTAACTATGTAGAAGACAAATCACAGTGTTTGCTGTCTTTTTTAACGTTTTTTCCTGCATGTGTTTTCTTTAATATTTACATTAGTTCTGGCTCAACGATAAGACCTCTCTTTTCATGACGTAAACAAAATTTTCAAACATGCATAACAGTATAGAAACAATATAATCATTACACAAAAAAATGCTTTATGAAATCTTTAGCAATTTAATATATTCATACTTTTTTAAGGAATAAAATATTACAGAAAAAATTATAGTGCCTTACCTAATCTTTCTTGATTGCTTCATTCTGGTTCATTAATGTTTATTAATTTTATATATGCACTTATACTATTACTGTGTAGTTCATTCATAAGCATGAATGTTTTACATAAATACGTGTGTATAATTATTTCACTTGCATTTCTTTGTTCATAGGTTTTTTTCTTCTTCTATACTGTGTACTGGTGATCAAACCCAACACTTTCACATTGAACTACATCCCAAATCCTTATTTTATTTTTAAAATTTGAGACAACTTTCCTTTAAGTCACTACATTTCCCTGGCTGGGTTTGTACCTTCTTGTGCCCCAGCCTCCATCTCCCAGAGTGTTGGGATTACCAACATGCATTACCCTACCTAACTTGTGTTTTATGTTTGTACTTTCATCATGGTACTATACCTACCATTGGCTTTTAAAGGGATGTTGGAGATCAAGACCAGCATTTTGGGCATGCTAAATACATGCTCTAGCACTGAGCTCTCTGTCCGGGTCCTATTGTTTTAAGTGCTGTGGGTTAAACTGTTCATCATGTATACCACAGCTTATCTATTTTTTTGGTGAACAGTTAGACTTGGGTCCAATGCTGTGAAAACCATGTGTTATGATCCTACAATATGTCTGCTTGTGTAAATGCAGTAGTAGTTTTCTAGAGGAGTGTATCCCTGACATACAAGTACAGCATGTATGTCCAGCTTTACCAGGACATTACCATTTTGCAGAGTATTTATATAACTTTATACAACAGCAGTGTATACAAGTTCGCAATTTATCCACAACCTAAACAATAATATTATAAAATATTTTTAATTTTTGTCAGTCTGATGAATGTGAAATATTTCACTGTTTTCTTTTTCATGTCTTTACTTAGAAATGAGGTTAGGCATCATTTCCTGCACTAATTGGACATTTGGTTTCATTACTGAATTGTCCATTTGTATACTTCTGTCATTTTTGTTGTTTGCCTGTTTTTCATTAGTTAATAAGAGTTCTCTGTATTATTGTCATTCCTTTGTTAATTGGATGAATTGAAAATAGCTTCTCCAATAAGCGGCTGTGTTTTTTTCGTTTTCTTTACTTGAACTTGGTTTCTAATTAGAGTTAAAATTTTCACATATTGAAAATCTTCAATATTGTCTTTTGTGTTTGGAGTTTTCTGAATCTTGCTTAAGAAATATTTCCTTAACTGGAGATCATAAAGAACTTTATCATATTCTCTTTTAAAATGTTTACAGATTTAGGTCTTTATTGCACTTAGGCTAAGGAGGTTATAAGGTATATTTCTAATTTTGTTTTATAAGGTAAGTCAAAAATTTGTTCCCTTGGTAACATTTGTTGGAAAACTTACTTTTACTTATTTTTTATACCCTCTCTGTCATGTATTTTCAAATATTCACAGGTATGTTTCTGTATTCTCAATTTTTTTCCATTAGCTTAATTTATACCTGACAGTAAATCTTGATATATGTTAGGACAGTGTCAACAGGACCATGAAAAACTCGTGGTACCATTGTTCAACTAAAAAAAATTCCTTTAATCAAGTGAGTTCTTTCTTATATTTAATCTCATTTTTGCTTCATGGATCTCCTATGTAAACTTGAGGATAAAATCATCAAATTTTATGAAATTCAAGTAAAATTTTGAACAAATTTGGAAGGAACTATAATGTGACTTTTCATCCATGGGCATGATATATTTATATCTCTTCAGATCTTTACTCAAATTATTCAGGGTGTTATGAGATCCATTATGTTCATCCCTGTTTATTAGAGTTATATGAAGATTTTCTTTGGCTTTTATATTTGACCAAACCAGTTAGATCTAAGTTTGGTCTTTTTACCTTGTTTGTATTACCATACTGTGGGAGTTTTAGTTTGCCCATAAGAATAATGTCTATTGTGGAATTTTGAATCAATGCTTTTATCATCTTAGATACAGTACTCTTTATTCCTAGTTTGCTGAGTTTTTATTTGCTTTTATCATAAGTATGTGTTGATTTTAGTGAAAGCTTTTCCTGTGTCTATTGAAGTAAACAAGTTTTTCCTTTGACCTATTAAAGTGGTTTGTTCAGTTAATTTATTTAAAATGTTGAAACATCTTCACAATTTTTGGATATGGACTATTAGTTATCATGTACTGGTTTTTGTTTTATACAAGTGTACTGTATGGAATTTAATGTACTAATATTTTGTTTAGAGTTTCTCCATCTGTGTTTGTAAAAGAATCTAAAATATTTCCTGTTTTTTATATGGTCCTTGAGTATTTTGACTATTGAGTCAATATTGGGCTAATAGTATTTGCGTGGGTTCTTTCACCCTTTTTATCATTCTGAAACACGGTATAGCTTAAAAATCTTTTGTCACTTGAAGGCCAGAGGAAAGTTTCTTGTAAAACTCTCTAGATTTATATTTTTAGGTAGAGATTTGGGGTCAAATTTTTGATTATCTTCAATGTCCATTCACCTTTTGAAAGGCATAGAGAAAAAATGGTCACTTACACTTTTTCTGGACAAAATATATAAACCAAATACATATATCTGGCTTTTGAGGTGATGCTGGGGATCAAACATAAGGTTTAGGGCATGCTAAACAGTTTATAATAAAATTATAACTTCTATTTAGACTTTCAAATTTATTCCCATAGGGTTGCTACTAGCGTTCATTTGCAATATAAAAATCAGTTCTGTATCTTAATTACATCCCCTTTGATCTGTAATAATAACTTGACCTATTTTTCATTTAATAAGTATTGCTGAAAAAATGTTAGTCCATGTAGTTTGATACAATAAACTGGCATAAAATACTATAGCATCCAATTTAAGAGAAAAAGTCTAGACACAATACATTTCTACTCTGAAGACTTAGTTTTTATTATTCATTACTAGACCCACTAAAATGGTGAATAACATGGCATAATCTTTATGAAGTCTTAAAAGGTTATATAACTAAAAAATTAGTATTTCTTGAAGTAGGATATATAAAAGTTTATATCTAAGCATCTTGAAACGCTGACAAAGAAACTTTTTTTGGCAAGGAAAACTGCTGTATGGTAATTTTATGTTTTTAAAGAATGAGTAAGAAGTAAGGGCTTTAAAAATTTAAATCTTATCAGTCTAGAATAAAAAGTCAGTGCTCAAAGGGATCTTAGAAATAATCAAATCAAATCAGTTCACAGTAATGAAACTGAATTCTAAGAAGTTAGCTAATATCTCAGAAAACATAGCAAATTACCTAGAAATGGAACTACAACTGCAGTCTGCTATTCGCGATCAAGAATGTTTTCCAAAAAATCAGGTTGTGACACCATGTTTGCTGAGAATGTGTTTCAAAGAGTATGGAATTACTACAAGATTCATTCTACAGGCACGTTCATAGATACTTTGCTTAATTTGTGGGATGCAGTGGAGTACATCAAATTTTCACTTCATGATTCTGAAGGGCTACATGAACTTCACAGCTACATTTTGAAAATAAGAGGAGGAAGAATTATCATTAACTCTACAAGGTGGTCTCAGCATTTTCTCCACTTTCTATTTGAACAATAGTAACTCCTTTCTCTTACTCTATCATTTAATGATCATCATCAATCTGAATAAAATTTTTCTTCATGAAAGGGCATATACATTCAGTAAGATTTTATTAAGTATCTACTAGTGTCCAGAAGCTGTGGTAGGCACAGAGGTGCCAAGTAAAATAAGTTGGGGAGATCCGTGACATTTTTATAATATGCATTTTGTAATCATTTTGTCATCTTTATATATTCTTTAAGACATGTGCCACAAACATAATTTTGCATATTTTGCATACATTGTGGATACAAATGGTAATCAGCAAGGTCAAAAATACAAAGATCTTAACAGAATAAGAGTATTTGTGGCGGGGCAAAAGTAAAGCCATTGATGTCTTTAGTGATTTGAAGAACGTGGTAAAAATCTGGAATTTTTGAGGAAATTATAGTGGCAGCTTTGATAACCCAGTTGAAGCTAGAAGACTGTTGATAGTTTTGGAAAAAAGTAAGGGGACCAAGGGATTAGAGGTCACACTGAATATGAGAATCAGTTGAGACAGCAGTAAGAAAATGAGTGATCTGGGATGACTGATTTGGTCATAGTGTATCATTCGGGAGATGATCAAATGCAAGGGATGTGAATCAGAGTTCTCTAGAGAAGCAGGGAAAATAGATTATCTACTTATTTGTCCATTGAGAAAATATGTGCTACTGACTGAATACTTATCTCACCCCCTAAATCAATTTATATATTGAAGACTTGACTGTCAATATGGAGTTATTTTATAGATAGAGTTTTTGGTTATTAATTAAGTTTAGGTGCAATTATAACTTGGTTGGCGCCCTTAAAAGGAGAAACATGAGAGAGCTCACATTCTTTCTCCCATGAGAAGACACTGCAAGCCAGGAAGAGAGCCCTCACCAAGAACTAAGCTCTGCTAAAATCTTGATCTTGGATTTTGAATCCTCTAAAATTATGAACAAAATAATTTTCTATTATTTAAGCCAGTTGATATATTTGATGGCAGCTTGGTGAGACTAAAAATTACATGTGTGTGCATGCACAGAAGGAGAGAAGTTCAAAGAATTGATTTATGGGATTGTGGGAATCCTGCAGGTCTGAAATCTCTGGGGAAGACCAGCAGTCTGGAAATTATGTGAGAGTTTAGTAACCTTGCTATAATTTTTGATTTGCAATGACAACATTTAACATTTCACATAACTTTGTCATCGTGGGTTGACATTGGATTCTTTTCTTAGAAACACATTTCTTACTGCCATCACTACCATTATTTCAAATTTGTTGGACAGTTAGAAAATAATATCATTGTGTTACATGTATCTAGCCTCATGTTCCAATTATCTTGAAATCTTTTCATTTTAAGGCAGATTTAGCTTTATTATGAATATTATTAAATCTAAAAGACAAAAGCAGTGTGCAGATGGTTATGCAGAGTTGGCCCCTGCTTTTTATTTGCCAGTTCATGGATGAAGCAT
This sequence comes from Dasyprocta punctata, assembly GCA_004363535.1. NCBI lineage: Eukaryota > Metazoa > Chordata > Mammalia > Rodentia > Dasyproctidae > Dasyprocta > Dasyprocta punctata. The sequence goes on along the minus strand of RJWM01045719.1, from coordinate 2,093 downwards.
ATGCATTTATTTGCAGCTTGTATGTAATTAAGCTGAGTGGAAGCCATTCCTTTAAACTACAGTGATACTGCTCTATATTTAAATATAGAAAAAGTGCTGGATATGATCCCAAGTTTATAAGTTAAGAAAAATACAATAGTTAATCCAAGAGAAACAGTACAAAAATGACTGTGTCAGGCTTAAATATTGTATGATTTCTCTTATATGAGAAACACAAAATATACATAAAGAGAAAAATAAAAGATAATAGGAAGTAGGGAGATCTTTCTCAAATGGGAAAGGGATCTAGAGATGGAGGGAGGGGAAGGGAAGGGGATAAAAAAAGAAATTGAATTGTGTAATGCACATGTACCAACTCCACACAAGGAATGCAAACATGTACTGCAAAGATGTATCCAATGACAAAAACATAAAGTTTATTTTTAGAGTAATTGAAAGAATGCAATATTACTACTGAAACGGTGATTTTTTTTATACTTATGTGTTTTAGTAAAATATAATAATTTAACTACTGAACTTTCCTTTTGATCAGTCCTATACTTTGAACAATTGAACCAGTTCTTCTGTAACACATGCATTTTTATCTTATGTATTACTTAATAAATACTGGCTTAAGAGTTCATGAACACAGAGTGATATCGGGGAAATAATATAACTCCTAACCTGCTAGATATCAGATACACTGAGTTTGTGTTCCTCAAAATAGAAGAACAAATTCTAAGGAAAAACAGAAGTAAAGAGTAGGAAAAATTTTTTGAGACACATAACTCCTGAGAGACAGGAGAGGACCCAAAAGTGGGTTGCCAAGGAGCTCACTTCTCAAAGGAAGTTTTATAGAGCAAAATTACAAGGTGGGTACAACGTGGCTCCAAACTATGATCAACCAATAAGATTGCACATACGGCAGCTTAGGTAATATTGATCTAACGGGGAGTCAGGTGGCAAGTGTAAATGGAAAGAACAAAGACATTTTTAGGATGGGATGGATCAGGAAGTTCTGGTAAACTATCTGGATGACTGATGTGTAACTAGATTATTGGACCAGGTGATACCAATTGTAGTATAATCATCAATTTATTTCTTATCCCTCCGGGAGGCATGTAGACCTGGTCATTCTGTCTTTATATTGAGGTCTAGCCTTTGACCAGTGTGCTTCTAGCCACAGTCATAATGTGTTCTCATCTTCTACACTGACCCCCTGAAGAACCTAGTCTTTACTGACTACCTAAGATATTTCTACCTAAGGATTTTTAAAAAATGTTTGCTGAATATAATATCATATATTAACATTTTACTTAAAGCAAAATAAAATATTGGATATCTTTTGAAACTCCTATTTTATAAAGAAAAAAACTAAAGACATCAGCTAGGAATTCCATACCATCACAACTCCTAACACTTAACATTTTAACCTTCATCTTCTGTGGGCTCAAACACATGAAGTGAAAGAAACAAAGTTGTAGGTGAAACAGAAGTACATTTTGACTATTTCTCACCATTTCCCCCTTTACTGTAGGAATTATATTAAGTATGTGGTTTACACTTAAAATTAGAACTTTAAGAAATTGCATTCATCTTTTTTGTTTGATACATTTTTGTAGTGTAATAAATGAATTAATCTTCTGATACTTCAAATGTATTTCAGAAGTCTTATATGTTCTGTTTATTGAAAATCTTCTGGCACATTGAAAAAGTATATGTGAACCCCTTTTTAATTGTCCATTGAAGTTCTCTCACATCCATCAAGTAAATGACTAAATTAGCAGATAAATGCGTTACAGAAGTTACTGACTGTAAGACTGTAGATACAAGAATCAAATGCTAATGAATAACGAATCCATGCCCTGAGATTTCTTATTGCACAATAATGTGACTATCAAAGTTCAAATTAATCTCAATTTCCCTCTGATACCATATTTTGTTTGAAATTTATAAAATATATTTTAGATACATAAACAAATATAGATCAGGATGCATAAAACCACTAGAAACCTGACTTTCTTTTTGTTTGCAATGTAGCATTTTGAAAGCATTTGCCTCCTTTACCTTTGTATCCCAGGTCAATATTTGGAAACAGCCACTGTGTGCTGTCA
>RJWM01045718.1:0-12674 GCA_004363535.1 Dasyprocta punctata | reverse complement strand
CTCCCCTGGGCTGGAGCTCCATTTCCCTGGTGGGACACTCTCCCCTGGGCTGGAGCTCCATTTCTCTGGTGGGACACTCTCCCCTGGGCTGGAGCTCCATTTCTCTGGCAGGACACTCTCCCCTGGGCTGGAGCTCCATTTCCCGGGTGGGACACTCTCCCCTGGGCTGGAGCTCCATTTCCTGGGTGGGACACTCTCCCCCGGGCTGGGGCTGCCCTCTGGGAACTTGCTCAGATTGCGAAGGTGGAGTAAAGCAGCTCTGAAAGTTGGGGTCAGAAGCAGTTAGACAGATGCAAAGACGCCAGAGCATTCTTGCTCTCCCTCCCTCCCTCCTTCCCTCTCTCTCTCTCTCTCTCTCTCTCTCTCTCTCTCTCCTTCTTTACTCATGAAGATATGAGCATGAAGTCCAATGCATGCTCCTGCTGCATGCAATGTGCTTCCCAAACCGGTGGGCCACCGGATCTCGAATCTGAACCTCCAGAAGTGCGAGTTAAATGAACCTTAAACCTTATTTTCTTCACAGCTAGCTTGTCTCTGGTATTTCATTTCAGTATCACAGAGCTAACAGACCAAACCATGCCATCTTCTCTGAGGGCTGCCTCTCAAAGTCTTTGCTGCTGAGGAGTGAGCCTGGCCTGGGGTCACCACTGCCCTGTGGGACACTTCCGTAAGTATTAGGGAAATGTCCCTTTCTCAACATACTTTTTTGTCACCTGTTAAAATGATGGTTAGAGGCACTTGCAGCCTCTGCAATGTGACTCGGCCTCTTGGAACTGCACACGCACAGCCCACAGAAGCACATGTGGACACCCATCCCACCAGCCTCCCGCCACTGACCAGCACCTTGACGCCCCGCCGTCTTCCAAGGCCCAGCCAAGTGGACCATGAGCGGGTACCTAACATGAGCTGGCTGGACAGGCTGCTTCGCCCAGGAATCTGAAGTTGGCGAACCAAGAGTCTAGTGTGTCATTATTTACTAGGAGAAAACGCCAGCCAGGCATGGGGTGCACACCTGCAATTCAAGCTACCCAGGAGGCTGAGGCAAGAACATCACAAGTTTGAGCCCAGCCTAGGCAATACAAATAAAAATACAAAAGACTGGGGATGCAGCGAGTGGTAAAGTGTAGTCATGGTTTGTGCCTAGATTTCCCCCAAAGCCTCATATGGTCGAGCGGGCAGGCTTTTTAGAGACTGCTGAATCTAGAGTCTGTGACTGGTTCATTGTCTAGTGCTGGGACGGGGGGTGTGAGTGCTGCACCCGCCCTAGGGCAGGGAGCCTGCACACAATATAAGGGAGGAAAAGAGGCTCGCTCCTTCCCCTTTTGCTCTGGCTGCTTTTGTTGCCCTTGCAGCCATGGAGCGTTGCCCCTCTGCCACGCCCCCCTGCCTTGGAGCCAGCTGATGATGGACTGAAACCTCCACAAACTGTGAACTAAATACACCTTTCCCTGTTTAACTTTGGGTGTCAGACATTTTGTCCCAGCAACAAGAGAAAAGTAACGAAGACAAGTGTTTATCTAGCATGTGTGAGGCCCTAGGTTCAATCTCCAGTACAAGAAAGATGAAAGGAAGGAAGGAAAGAGGGAAAGGGAAGGGAAGAAGGAACGAGAAAAGTGAAAGAAATGCCAAGTCACAGCTGGGATAGCCATTTCCCGACGTATCAAGGTTCCCTGTTTGCAAGCCATGGAAATTAATTTAAACTGAAACGAGAGGCTGAAGATGGAATGCACAGGAAGGAGTCTCAGGAAGCCGGAAATCAGGGCCAGGAAAGAGAAACAGGGAACAGCTGCCGCCGCCCTTCCGGCATCTCCTCGCCAGGGTCTGCCCGGCTCCTTGGCCGGGCCGCCGCCACATCCCAGCTCAGGTTCCTAAGCTGCTTCCTCTGACACCCCGCTGACCCTTGCTGCCCGCGCTGTCCTGCGGCACGAGCCTTCTTCACCACGCGGGGACTTGGGAGTCCCCTGTTCCCACTGGAGAGCTCTGTGCTTGCCGGGGCTCATCAGCTGCTCGCTCTTCCAGTGGAGAGGACAAGCTGGGGACGCCAGTGCTGTGAGCCTTCTAGCCCCCCGTTACCTGAGCAGTCCGAGTACGTTCTGCTCCTGCAGAGCTCAGCGCCCCACGGATGGGTCGCAGACTCTGAGGGCACCAGTGAAGCTCAGCGCCTCCCGCCTCCCCGTCCCCTCTTGTCCCCTGCGGGACAACTTGTCCTCCTCCAGCCTTCCGGCTCCAGGTTGGCCTTTCTTTCACCTTAAGATGGGTCCTCCTTCTGCAGAGCGAGGTGTCATTAGGGTCCCCGAGCAGCGAAGCCCCATGCCCTTGTCCCCACCCGTCCTGCTTGGCGAGCCCATGACGCAGGCTGGCAGAAGGGGCCCTACCACTTCTGCCCCCCACCCCAGTCCTGCTGCTCTCACCTGCACGGCCTGAACCCTAGCCCCCGCGTTCAGGACCTGTCATCCGGTCTAATCCTGCCTGTGGGAAGGTGTCCCGTTACACGGCAAAGTGCGGTTTAGGCAGCCGAGAGGAAGTGTCTTAGAAAGCCTGTCAGAGTCAGCCAGACTTGCCAGTGAGCCAGACCTGCCAAAACCTGGCGTCGGAAGGGCTGCTGTCAACGTGCCTGCGCGGAAACCTGAGCCGGGCTGAGGCTGGGAAAGGCAGGAAGTGGAGTGGGGAGGGCCGGGCAGAGCTCTGGGCCCTGGGCGCCTGAGGAAGAGGGCTCCCGGGGCTGGGGACCGGGCTTCCTTGGTGCTGGACTGAGGGATGCACCCTCAGGATACCTGGACTCTTTCCGAGCGGCAGCCGGCGGCAGGAGAATGGAGCTGGAGGGGAGCTAGGATTTCCTCCCGCTGCAGTCAGACACCTGCAGGGGCCAGAAGTCAGCTCCAGACAGAGATCCGGCCAGGCGGGAGGGACGGTGACCAGCGCGCACCACAGCGGGCGGCTGAGCCGGCCCCAGAGGTGGCCCTGCCAGCGGCGCGGACTCCCCAGTCTCCAAGCGCCTGCTTTCCCTCCCTTGTCCCTCCAGCCCCTCTGTCCGGCCCGTGGCCTTTGGCCAGGGTCAGGACTTAGTCTGCCTTCCCTCTGGACCCTCATCCCTGGCATCTTCCGCGCCCCACACTGCGGGACCTGCCCCTGACCCCTGGTGAGCCCAGGACCTGCCAAGTTGGGCCAGCCTTGCCCAAGCCCGCCAGGGCGTGGCTCTTCCATCTCTGCAGGCTGAGGCATCCTAGGTGTCCGCTGGAGCCACTTGGGAGGCTTTCTGGAAGCAGGTGTGAGGGGCAGAGTGTACACAAGTGGACGAGTGAGTCACCTGGGCCTCCCACCTTGTGACAGGAGCACCCATCCTGCCAGAGGCTAATGCGTCCATCTCAGAGGCGAAAAGCGAGGCCTAGAAGGGCAGCAAACTCGTCCAAGGTCGCATAGGCTGGGCTGGGCCTAGAGTCCCACTTCCAGATGTTGTGAGGTACAGTAGAAAAAATAAAGATAGGTAGAAGGGAGATGAAGGAAATTGTAATTTAAAAATTGTACTTTTAAGAAAAACTTTAGTGGGCTAGAGCTTTAGCTCAGAGGCACAAGTGCCTGCCTGGCAAGCACAAGGTCATGAGTTTGATCCCCAGTACCAAAAAAATAAAATAAAATAAAATAATAAAATAAAATAAAAACTTTAGCTTTGGGACACAGTTACCCAAGGTTACACTGCCTTATTCCCTGCCAGGAAACTCACCGTAAAAGTAGCTAATGAGCCCTGTCAATCGGCCCCTGCTTTCACCCTCAAGGAAGCGGCACTATGAGGGCAGCACCTCTGTAACTCCAACACACACAGGGCGCGCAGTCCGGCCCACAGCGGACGGGGGCACACACCTCCCGACGGGGCCGCGGAGACCCCAGCCTCACACCACACAGCAGGCACCGAGCACCCACTCTCCCTCCTACCTAAGAAACCTTTCCGCGCTTCTCACTGACCACTTCTGCAGCTCCTTCCTGTGACTTGAGTGAGTGAGCCTACGACCCCGTGGGTGAGGCGTGACGAGCTCTCCATTTCCTCCTTGTACCCGGTCTGGCGACACCCTGACTCCAAGTAGTGCTCCTCATTTGCACGGAGAAGCCCAGCCAACACGAGCTTCGGACGAAGAGAGGGAACAGAGCCCCGAAGCTCAGTTGGGGGCGGGACAGGATAATCAAAGTGAATTTTTTTTTTTTTTTTTTTTTTTTTGCGGCACCAGGGATCGAACTCACAACCTTGTACCTGCCAGGCAGGAGCTTAAGCCACTGAGCCAAACTCCCAACCCTATCTTTTTCAAGGCAGGTTCGCACTACGTAGTTCAGGCCGGCCTTGCTCACGTTGTAGCCCAAGCCGGCCTTGAACTCACAATGCTCCACCTACCTCAGCCTCCCGAGTGCTGGGATTAAAGGTGTGCACCACCTCGCCCGCTGACAAAGTGAATTTTTTTATATGGTGCTGGGATCAAACCCAGAGCCTCAGGCTCACTGGGCAAGCACTCTACCACCAGGCCAAACCCTTACTCCTTGCTGTGACTTCTTTTCTTTCCCTCTTCTGAGGCAGGGTCTCACTGTGTAGCCCAGGCTGGCCTGGAGCTCAGGACGACCCTCCTGCCTCGGTGTGAGAAGCAAACTCACCATGGAGTATCCCTGTCAGAAAGGCACAAATCGAGTCTGATCAGGAAGAGGCACCAGACAGCCAGACTCTCCAGCTCTGAGAAACAACCGTGATGGAGTAGACCTTTCCCAGGTTAAAACAAAGGAGATCTAAGGGCCAATCACAGCACCAAGTCCAGGACTGGAATCCCGGCCAAGAGAAAACAAACTGCTCCAAAAGACAGCTCTGGAATAATGGGTAAAAGCTGATGTGGACCGTCTGTCAGGTGCCAATGGTGCATGAATGACAGTCCCTTAATTTGATAACTGTCCTGAGGACACGTGAAAGTACGCACCTGCTCTCAGGAGGGCCGGGCCGAAGCGGCTGGGGCGGAGAGCAACACAGCCGGACACAGCCTCCAGCGCTGGTTCACGGACAGCGGTGTAATCAGCTCCGTGTGCGCATGCGTCCGCGGACGTGTATGCGTAAGGACTTTGGCAAGATGAAAGCAAAGCTAGGAAAATGTTAACTGTCATTGAAAAGGAATTTAGGAGTCTATTAACTTTTCCGTAAGTCTAAATTTTTTCAAAATAAAAAGTTGTATGAAAAGGAGTTACTAATTAACACACGTACGGGCCCCCCCGGGCACTCGGGTGGTCTCGGGACGGCAGCTCACCTCTGCGGGGTGCTGGGCCGGGGGCAGATGGCCCAGGCTCCTTCCCCAGGCTCCGCTTCCACCGTGGGCTTCAGACTTCAGCCCTCCTGGCCACTCCCAGACTCTTCCTGGCCAGATCCGAGAGGCTGAGAAGTGGGGCTGACCGGGCAGGGTGGCCTTCTCCCTCTGTCTTCACATCCGCGGATGGTGCGTTTTGAAATCTGGACAGATTCGGCCACGCGTGTCAAGTGGTTTGTGCAGAGAAAGAGATGGGCCTCTTGAGAACCCACCCAGCTGGGTCAGAGGGGCTCCAACCAGAAGACAACTAGTCTGCCTTCCGGGGGACTGCGCGACCGGCGTGGACCCCAGAAAGAGAAACATGCGGCTCCCCATAGGCCTACCGGCCCGAGGGCTAAAAACCAAGGACAAACACACACCCTACCCCCACCTCCCGCCCGGTAAGCAACCTGCTGGTTCGGAGGTCTGGCTAAATTGATAGCAACTAAGGTACACAAAGCAACTAAATGCTAGTATTGTTTGGATTTTGCAGGCCTAAGCCCGGCAGCCTGAGCATCTCTTTGGAAGATGACAGCAGGCAATGTAGCAGGTGTGGGGGAGTCTCTTCTGTCTTGTCTTTGAGGCCCAATGTTGTTCTCATTGTTTTGCTTTATTCTGATTAATTTTTTTTGCTTTATTTTATATTCTGTTTTTATTGGTTTTGTTGTGTTTTGTTTTTGGTTAATTTTACTATACCTGTTGGAATGGTCAACTATTCTGAAAATAGCAGGATATACTATAGTAGCTATTGTTTTCATAGTATCTTTCTTTGGAGTTCTGTACCACTTCTACTGCTTTGATTGACTTTGTTCTGTTGTGTTTTGTTGGATTTTACTATCTTTAAAATTAAAAAAATAATAAAATAAAAAGTGGTTTGTGCAAGGCCTCTGCAAGCAGCAGTGGTACCAAGCGGCAGGAGGGATCCTTGGGCTCCCGCAGGCCCAGCTGGTACCAGGCTCCTAGCACCTGGGGGAAGCAACACACAGGACCCACGGGCAGCACCGGCCGGGAGAGCCGCCCACTTGGCAACACCCTGCCGGAGAAGTGTGAAAATGCAGGTCCGAAGCTGTCTGAAGAGACTTGCTGAGCAGGCAGCAGGGCCTCAGAGTAATCCTGGTGTCTTTCCACATCTCTGCGTTGAAGGCAGGGCTCACTTTCTGGCCTCTAACCTTGAACATCCTATTATTGTTAGTATTTGACGGAAATGACAGAAATCAACCCAGAGAAGGCCTTACAATTGCTATTAGAATGCTACTTCTTTGTTGTTGATGTCGTTGTTTTGTTTTGTTTTGTCTTTTTGAGACAAGGTCTCACTATGTTGTCCACTCCCGGCCTCCCGAGTGCCGGGATTACAGGCGTGTGACACTCCACACAGCTAGAAGCGCTCCTCGCAAGACCTGCCATGGGACAGAAGCCAGCTGGCCTTGGAATCCTCTGGACCTGAGGCCTGGGCCAGTGGCGCACTGACCGCTGCCTCCACGAACTGCCCGCCCTGGCCCGGCCGCCCGTGAGCCACAGCATCTCACCTCACAGGGCAGTGCCAATCCATCCAGGGCGCGTTCCCGTCCGCCCGGAGCCTGCTCCAGGAGTCCTCCCCCAGAGTGAAGAGGGGAGCTGCTGGTGCTGGGCGGAACCACGGTCTCAGGGAAGACAAGAGCACGAGGGCGGCCAGGGGCACGGCCCAGATGGACAGAGACAGGCCTCTGGGCGAGAGTGGTCAGGACCCCAGAGGGAGGACCCAGGACCACGGCTGTCACCGTTCTCTACCCACTCCTTGCTGACGTGGCTGCCGCAACCTCTCCCTGAAGGGGGTCACACTGCAGACCTAACGGTCGACAGCACCCCGAACACGCTCTGTCTTTTAAGAACGTCCCTGCCCCAGCGTAGGCAGTGAGAGGCTGCAATCACAGACCCAGCACCCTTCGCACAGACCCAGGGAAGGACACGGGGCTCACCCAGGTAACTGGGGTGACACAGTCCTAGAGTTCTGACCTCGCTCATCTCCCACCTGAAGGTCCAACCCAAGGGGCTGAGGCCAGCACGGAGGGAAGCCCTCTCCAGCCTGTTCATGGCAGTGCGTGAGCCAGGTCATTTCCACTTTCCCCCTTAACCAGTTTGAATGGGGCTCTGTCACTGCTTTAACAAATGGGTCCTGATCAACGTATTGTGTGCGCCTCCTTCACCTCCAGTGTGGGCAGGAGTGGGTATCTGACCAAGAGACCAAGGCAGGGCTTAGCTGAGCAAAACCAATCTCTCTCTCTCTCTCTCTCTGTGTCTGTCTGTGTCTGTCTGTCTGTCTGTCTCTCTCTCTCTCTCTCACACACACACACACACACACACACACACACACACAAGGGTGGAGATTACAGCACAATGGCTAGAACTAAGTGTTGCAATAAATCCAGGATTAAGGAAATCACTTCTTTGGGGATTTGTTTATGGAAAGAAAAAGAAAAAGAGAAAGAGAAAGAGAAAGAGAAAGGAAGAGAGAGAGAGAAAGAGAAAAAGAGAAAGAGAAAGAGAAAGAGAAAGAGAAGGAAAGAAAGGAAGGTGGTCAGCTGAGATTGGCAGGAGTGAGAAGAGAACCATGTGGGCAAACTGGAAAAAAGGGGCGACACGAGTAATATCCCCAGTTCTTTAGCCCCCGTGCATCCTATCCTTCCTTTCTGAACCCCTGAGATACCCGCACTCTTAAACCTCTGAGGCCTCTGGGGCAGAAGCCTGTCCCATCTACCTGCGGCTGAGGGCCCTCACCCAAGGCTGTGGGTCACCTGCAGCCCTGGGACAGCCGGCCCCTCTGGCCTCAGGATGACCTGGGAGCCAGGCAGCCCTCCCTGGGCCCCGGTCTCGGGCATCTTACCCGGCCGACTCCCTTCCGCTCCACAGGGCTGCTCAGGGCCCCAGCGTGTCCGAGGTCGGTGGCCATGGAGGTGCCCTGACTGCTCCCTGGCCCTTGTCCGGGTGCCCAGGCGAAGGGCTCTGCAGGCGCAGTGTGGGCGGGGGTCTGCCTGCTCCAGCCGGCCCCTGCTGGGCGGCCGCCTCCGGGAAGGGCGCACGGGCGCTGCCTGCACCTGCGCTCCGCGGAGCCCTGGGCGGGGCGCACGGCGCATTCAGAGCTCACCGCGGGTGAGGAAAGGCGCGCAGGGGCGCCGCCCAGCTGTGCAGGTCGCTCTCCGACCCGGCTCTAACCACCTCCGCGGGCAGCGGAGAGCGCGGCCTGCTGTCCTGCTCCCGGGCAGCGCGTGGCCGGGACGGAGACTGCGCCAGGCTTCCCCGGCACAGGGAGAGCGCGGAGTCGGGGCATCGCGGGGCGGCCCAGCTGGACGGCTGACTGCTGAAGCCGCGGCGGGGGTCCCCGGAAGGAGGCCGTGGGAAGGGGAAGGGCCAGGCGAGGGGCGCAGCGCCCCAGGCCAGCTGCCCAGGGCCGGTCACCGGCCTGCCGCGCGCCACCCCGCCGCCTGGGAAAGAGGGGCTGCAGCTCGGCGGGCCCCCGCAAACCCGCAGGAGGGGACGAGTCCGCAGACAGCTAAGCTTCGGCGCTTAACCCCTAAGGAATTAAAGAGCTACTCCGAGAGCCCGCGCGAGACGCGCGACGCGCAGTGACGCGAGCCCGAAGGCAGCAGGCCGTCCCGAGGGAACCCGCGAGGCACGCCGGGCGGACTCCCGGGGGCAGCGCCTGCGTGCGGGCCGGCCCCAGGCGTCGCCTCGGACGGGTACTGCAGCGACCAGAGGTCACAGCAGAGCGCGGACCACACCGAGAGGCGGTGGCCGGCGCTCTCTGCTCCCTGCAGCCAGCCTGGGGCAGGGGAAGGCTGCTAAAGGCAAGGCGGGACTCCGAGGCTGCGCGCTGCCAGCCTTGCTGAGTTTTGTTCTGTTTTGTGTGAGACAGGGTCCTACTCTGTAGTTCAGACCAGACTTGGACTTGCTGTGTAGCACAAGCTGGTTTCCAAATTGAGATCTTCCTGCCTCAGCCACTGAGTGCTGAAATATGTGTGCAGCATCACCCCCCAGCTCTACCATCACTTTCCAAGACAAGTCTCATTTGTCCTTTTTTTTTAATGTAGGAAAATTTTTATAAATACAACTTCATAAACTTCAAAAATAAAATACTGAGTACTGTACAGTGAGTATACTACAGTTACTAACAATGCAGGGAATTTTTGAAGGATTACATTAGACAGCCACAGTGTCTGAGGCACAGTATTGCTAAGTATTGCTACACGTCTCCAGCCTCTCCTTTGTTTGTTTGTTTGTTTATTTGTTTGTTTTGGTTTTTTGTTTTGTTTTGTTTTGTTTTTTTGGTTTTTGTGTGTGGTACTGGGGATTGAACTCACAACCTTGTGCTTGCCAGGCAGGCACTTACACCACTGAGCCAAATCCCTGGCCTAGCCTCTCATTCTTTGTTGTTGTTGTTTGTTTGTCTTTTGTTTTTTGGTTTTTTGGTCTTTTTGAGACAGAGTCTTGCTATGCAGTTCAGGCTGCCCTTGGGCTCACTTTGTAGCCCAGGCTGGTCTCAAACTTGCAACAATCCTCCTGTCTCAGCCTCCCAAGTGCTGGGATTACAGGAGTGCACCACCACGCCTGGTTTAGCCTCTCGTTTTTTATAAAAATCAAACAATCACCATTATTATAAACACATCATTAGTTTTGACCTGTTTTTTAGGAATATTGTCCAAATTATTTCACATATCAAACTGCATTTTAGTAATGTTTTATTTTTATGAAAGTAAATGACTCATTTTATGATAGAAATTAAAATGTCTATAAAGGGGAACCAAAACTAGCAAGGGAACAAGAGAAATCAATCCAGCAGCTGCTAGATGAAACAAAGAAGAATAACTGGAGATTAATGAACAAGGAGATACCACAAATGACATTAAAAACATCCTCACAGACATGGTTACTATATTGGGTGACATACTATGTCCCCCCAAGTCCTCATAACTTTTAATGGGGCTAAGTCTGGCGCTTGTTACTAGTTTGTTGTCTGTTGCAGGGATTGGCAATGTGAGTGCTGCACCCACTCACCCAGGGGTGGAGCCAACATGCAGTGTAAAGGAGGTGGGCCTTGCTCTTGCTTGCTTCCGCGCTTCCGCCTTCTGTCCTCTCTCTCTCTCACCTGTGTGCCTTGCTTCTTGCAGCCACCATGAATGGCAGCTCCACCACACCAGGCTGCCTTGGAGTCAACTAAGTATAGACTGAAACGCCCAAGAAACTGTAAGAAATAAACCTTTCCTTCCCTAATTTTGGGAGTCAGGTATTTTGTCTCGGCAATGAGTAAAAAGTAACTAAGACAGTTACAGAAAACTTTCCTGATACAGAAAAAGAATTTGACATACAAATAAGCGAGGCAGAGCTGGGCATGGTGGCGCATGCCTTTAATCCCAGCACTCGGGAGGCTGAGGTAGGAGGAGCATTGTGAGTTCGAGGCCAGCTTGGGCTACAACAAGAGTGCAAGGCTGGCCTGAGCTACATAGTGTGACCCTGCCTCAAAAAACTAGGCCTGGGAGTTTGGCTCAGTGGCTTAAGCGCCTGTCTGACAGGCATGAGACTGTGAGTTTGATCCCTGGTGCCGGAAAAAAAAAAAAAACAAATAAGTGAGGCACATAGAACTCCAATTAGCAATCATAAAAAAATCTTCCAGGCATATCATAGTCAAGATTCCAGAAATTCAACACAAGAATAAAATTTTAAAAACTGTTTGGGAAAAGAAACAAATCATTTATAAAGGAAAACCCATCAGAATTACACCTGACTTCTCAGCACAAACTCTCAAGTCAAGGAGAGCTTGGAGTGAAATACTCCACGTTCTAAAGGAAAACAACTTTCAACCCAGATTGATGTACCCCACAAAACTATCTTTGAAAATAGTTGGAGAAAAAAGATACTTCCATGACAAAGAACATCTGAGGAAATTTATGACCACTAAACCAGCACTCCAAAATGTTGTGAAGGATATTCTAGAAAGGGATAATAAGGACTACAGTTCCATGAACCCCAACAGAAGGAATCCACCAGGAAAGGCAAACAATTAGAGAGAAGGAGAAAAGGGAGCCAACAACAGGAAAATAACATGACAAGAATAAGTCCATACCTATCAGTTTTAACCATCAATGTTAATGGTTTCAATTCACCAATCAAAAGACACAGACTGGAGCTTCCCGCAAAATGGCTGACCTGATAACACCACCGTAGGGAGACTCCCTGGAATGTACCATTTAAATGCTGGAATATAAAATAATATAATAACAGAAAGAAGGAAAGGGGAGGGAGATGGGTCCTCTGGACCTAAGAGGAGTCTAGGACGAGAACTGTAGCCCACGGAAAGCGTAAAAAAAGAAGAAGTAAACAAACAAAGGTGGCAGCGCCTTTGACTGGAGCCGAATCCAATTAGCAGCAGACTCGAACTGGGAAGGTGCAATTAAAGTGCTTGCAATGTGCGATTGAACTTTGGTGGCTGCGGTGGAGACTGCAGAGGCAGCGATTGATTGTGGAAAGAGGTGGTCACGAGCTGGCAAGTGAGTGAACTCGGCAGGCCCCAGCCCCCCACCCCCCACTCCTGAGGGAGAGCGAGGAACAGGCATCCATCTTGAGATCGGAACCGCAACTAATTAGGCACGGTTCCTTGCCCACACCGGGCCCTGGAGGGTCCTGGCGGAATCTGCACGGGTGCCCTGGGGCTGATAGGGGAAGTTAGGCGGACAGCCCGGTACAGGTTCCCAGGGAGCGGCCCTATCCTCGCGCACTGCACCAGACATCCACGGAGAGGAGGCGGGCTGGGGAAACACAGTGGGCCAACATGGGCTCTCAGCAGAGCCCAGGAAAATGCCAAGACGGAAAGGTAGAGGGTGCTCTCCAGACTTCAATACAAGCAGCACAAACCCAGATGACGCAAAGGCAGACAAGGTCGGGAATCCAAAAATTAAACTCTCAGAGGAGATGACAACTGAAGTGGGGAGACAACCCCACGAAGCTATGAAAGAAATTAAAGTGGCACTGTTAGCCCAACTGAGAATTGAAATGAAATACATAATAGGGCAATCCCTAAGCACCTCTAAAGGAGACATAGCCGGAAAGGTGGAGGATGGAAAATCAAAGGAGATTGAGAATGAAACCAATAAAGACTTAGAACGCATTAATCAGATTCAGAGAGACTACCAGGACATCAAAGACTCCAATAAAAGTTGGCAGAACCACTTGAAGGAAACTAAGGATAGACTTTCATATCTGGAAGAAAGAATAAAAACTTGGGAAAAAGAAAGGAGAGACTTTCTCAAGATAATTAGAAATCTGGAAGTGGCAGTGCAATGGCTGCAAGACAACCCAAGGAAACATAACTTACGAATAAAAGGTGTGAGTGAAAAAGCA
>RJWM01045717.1:0-12675 GCA_004363535.1 Dasyprocta punctata | reverse complement strand
ATTTAATAGTGGACACATAGATCAAACTACATATAACTATATCAGAATTTCCTACAGATAATTCAGAAAGTAGGTTGAAAATACCTAAGAGACTTAAAATGGGCTTTTTCTTATATTTGCTATTTGGGAGAAAAGCCATAAGATGTATGTAGGCCAACTAAGACCTACTGACTACTTCAGCCTATAGGCCTGTCATTGAATGTATTAGCCACTGAATGTATTGTTCTTATGTTTAAATGGTCCCTCTGAACTCTCCCTCTTCTGAGACGTGTCTGTTCTTCCAAAAGACAGTATTGGAAGTGCCATGTTTCACTTCTGAGTGACTTCTACTGGTGGTACTATAGACTCATTTTAGTTAAGCCATTTTGGACAACACACTTATTGTCATTGTGGTTTGCTTTGTCTGCATTTCTGTCAATCTATGAAGAAATGAAGTTTGAGATGGTGTGGGAGAAAGGAAGGACTCTTGAAAATGTAATGGGGAAGCCCATCATGACCTGTGATTAATAGGAGTTTTAATTATGTCATTAAAAATCCAGACGGTTAATGGAATCACTACAGAAATGTTTACTAGATTTCAGTGTAGATGTTGCCTTTATCAAATAAACTTAAAAGAGGAGATTGCAGTTAAAGCTTGAATGGAAGGGCTACTCTTTGCTGTTCCACATCTGGTTGTTGCTGTTTACTTTCCTTTGTTGAGCTCACATCTTTGTAAGCTTCCTAGAAGGTAAATGTTGAACACTTCTGCTTCATGGTCAAGAAAGAATCAGACGCCATCCGTACAGGGAACTGACTTGTAAATAAGTTTTTATTGGAAAAAAAGATGAGTAGTCTTGGAAAATGATAGTACATTAACTATTGCAAGTAAGGTCCTTCTGACACCAATCCATTCATTGCCTGACAATTGAAATAGCATTAATATAGCAATGTTTTTACCTTTCTCCCAACAAACACAGACCATTACAATCAATTGTTTTATCATAGTATAGACAAAACTATGTATACCCTGAAAATCTTTCCTCAGGGTTAGGTCACTTCTCGAAATGGGTATCGCTTCTTGATCTTCAGAATTCTTGATTATCTCCTTATTACATGGATAGCTACACATAAAACCACTGCATTAATAACACCATCCTAATTTAACTGTATTGTTAAAATGAATAAATAATTTAAATAATGCAGTTACATATTTGCAAAATTATGAGAAACATTTTTCCATTAAAAAATGTAGAGTTTACATTTCACAGAAAGTTATGTGACTCTTTTACCATATAGGATAAATAAATAGGCTGTGTCCTTTCTTTCCTAACACTAAAATTTAAACAAACAAACAAATAAAGTGGTCTGTTTACTCTGTGATGTGAATGAGAGTCACAGTAAGGGAAAATTCCAGTGAAGCCATCATGAGAGTTCAATGAGATCATCATTTGGCTCTTTGACACAGAAAGCTTGGAATCAAACAAGAATTTGTGGTATTTCAAAATGTCCTCTACTGAGTCAATAACAAATTGCAATTGGAAATCCTTTGAGAGGACATTTTCAAAAATATCCTTTGGATTGAGAATAGGTAATAAATGAGTGCAACAGCTGAAACCTTCAATGATTAGCACATTATAATATGATCATCTGTGTTTATAGATTATATTCAGGGATTTTTACATAATTTTATGTGTATGTCCTTGATCAAATCATTATACAACCATTAAAAGCTAACACTTCCTATAAAATAAATGCTCAAATCACACTTTTTTCATGAGAAAGTCTTTGGTTACCTAACAAAGGGAATAGAAAATGGAAAATAACATTTACTAAAGACTCTAGTTTATGTTCTAGAAAACAACTAATACATAGATTTTGCAAAAATATATCCTTTTTAGGGGGAAAGTCCACAGGAAAAAAGATGACTTGCTGAAAGTTATTCCTTAGTGTGATATATCTTACGGTTAATTTTGCTTAAAAGATGTGGTAAAATATAAAGCTATCCCATAATTCTTAGCAAAGGCAATTAATTTTGTTTTATGGTTCAGGAAATGGATGATTCACATTTGACAAATTAGGGAGGATATGGAAAATTCTTTAGAAGGGTTTTATGTAATGGCCCAAAGTATGAAATATGTCTGTGTCATATGTGAATGTTTATTAAAAGTTCATTATGGCAGAAAGTTTAACACTCATCTAGACAAGATTACTTAAAGTCAAGAAGTAAATAAGCCCCTTTCACCTGTCACTCTACCTTTTTCCCAAAACGTTTAGTATGTGCATAGGGTATTTTGTGTAGAATCAATGGCATCAACTTCCCATAACTAAAAGCACTTAGCTCCCACTGAGTACTTAACTCGGTAGTGGAAGTGAGCAACCTTGATCTTCCTAACATTGCATTTTATCCTCAGAGTAATCTAAAATTAGGTCAATTTTTTTTTTACTCTTTTCAGTTTGGAGAGAAAAACGTTCAAGTTTAAAAAGACATTCTCTACCTTTATTCTTCAACCAGTACCATTTTACCTGCACTTACCGAGTGATGACAAACCACTTTAGCATTTTCTAGGCCCTTGGCTCTGACTAAGGAACTCATTATCCAGCAAAATAAAGAAGAATAAGCCAATGTCACACTTCCTCAGTCAGTCAACAGTTGTAAACAACAGCATGCAGGGTGCAGAATGTATTTTACACAGGTGTGGGAGTCAATAAGTAGAAGTAGGAAATGGTGTTTCACAGGGCTGCTCATAAGTATTCATTCAAAAATATTTGCTTAGTATTTCCATGATTGCCATCTGTACAATCTAAAGATTTTAGCTACTTAAATAGAGAACTTCATGAGTGGACCTGTGGTGCACTGAGTCATCAGAAGAGACAGCAACTTGTATTTTCTGGCTTCTAATATCATTTGAGGAAAAATGGAAATTTTGATGTAGTTTTGAGTGATTTCTAAAGATTGAGAACAGCATTCCATTGGAGCTAGCAGTTTTTTCTTGGCTTATTTTACTACACTTTTATATCTAATAATATATCTAATAATAAATGTTTAAGGCAAATATTATCAGCAGCATAAAGACAGGGCCACTATGGGCTTTGATGTTTCAGGGGAAAAATGGCTTCTATTAGAAAAAATGTCTAGAACCTGACCAGTTGAGTTCTGGATTGAAATAGAAGGGGGCATACTAGTTAATTGAGATGGAAGATGATGAATTTCATTTTTGATTCAGTAACCAATGTAGAATTGAAGAATTATCCTTTCCTAAAATTGTTTGCCTTTCTTTTCTAATA
Organism: Dasyprocta punctata; assembly: GCA_004363535.1. Lineage (NCBI taxonomy): Eukaryota > Metazoa > Chordata > Mammalia > Rodentia > Dasyproctidae > Dasyprocta > Dasyprocta punctata. The sequence continues at coordinate 9,411 of RJWM01045717.1, read as the reverse complement.
TATATGCATATATACATGTAGGTATGCAGAATTTATATATGAAAATATACGCATTACTCTCTCTACATTTTCTTCTCTATTACTTCCTTCCCCCAGCGTATATACAAAGTGGATTTCCTTTTGTTAGCTATGTAATTTAACCCACAAATGATGTAATACTTCAAAACTTTAGATCAGAGCTTGAAGAGAAATGGATGACACGAAAATGCTCAGCCTTAGTCATGTACATACATTTTCTGGTCTCTGTGTCACATGGTCACTGAGTTTTATATTGAAAAGAGGATAATGGTTTTATGTTTGTTAGAGTTTTCTTTTCTTAAGTTTGAAAGTGCATGTACTGGAAGAAGTGTTTCTGTAGACATCAAGCAACTAAACTGTAGATTATTTTCCACTTGTTTTATTTTTAATTTCTTAATAAACATACGCTTTTGAGATGCCAGCCCCGTTAGGTGAACCCATGATGGAGCAGGCATGCGGAGGCCTCTCTGTAGCACATGAGCCAAATCACCCCAGCATCGCCCCAGTAGCCCAGTATCAGAAAACAGTACACATAGGGGCAGAAGCAGCACCTTGGGATAAATAAGTGGGTTCTGGGTTGAAGTTTGGGTGCTAGGTCTTTGAAAGGTTCACTATCACTGTACTAGCCCATGTGTGATTCAGAATTCCTTCAGTTAAACTACGGGAGAGGAAAGGGTCACATGTTTTGTCTTTTGACATCCTGAATTCCTTCAAATGAGGATAAAGCCTACAAGCACCCTGAAAGATGCTTTTGCAATTTTGATTAAAATGGGAATAATTTTTTTAAAATGGCTAATTAAGCAAAAATATAAAGTAACAATAGTGGTGTGGAGATAAAAGAATTGATGTTGAAAGTCAATGAAATAAGACCATTGAGAATATATAAAATAATCTGTTTCTGTGATATATTTATTGTATTTCAGATTTTCCAGCTTTCTTTTTCTTTTGACTCCCTTTCTCCCTCTCTCTGGCTCATCATTTGGGAACACAGAGCCATGTTGGAAACAGAAGAAATGCTCTCAACAGCCATTATGTCTGCTGGCCCATGGTATTGGACTTTCCAGTCCCCATAACTGTGTAAAATAGGTGTTTGCTGTTTAAGTCATTTAGTCTGTGGTATTTCATTCTCTTGGCAGAATTAAAACATGGGGAAAGAAGACAATTCTAGAAACAAGGGTTTGCATGAAAGACACAGGATAAAGATGCAAACATTGCAATAGATAGAGGAAAAATTTATTCAAACAACACAGACAGCTTTGATTACTAACAAGAGGTAGGAGATAAATCGGGAGAAGTAGACATTTGGTCAAGAACAGATCAGTGTTTCATATATTTTCCAAGTATAAGGAGTACTTTGAGACTTTATTAAAATTATTGATACAAGGCTTTACTGAATATTCTGATGAAATAGAGTTGGAATAGTTTCAACTTTTTTCAGTGTCCCTAGATAATCTCACATTAAAAAATTCTGGCACAATTCTGGAACTAAAAATAATTTTATATGAATAACAGTACTAATCATCAACAGATGTTTGCAGTTCAGATAATTGCAATTTAAAGAATACATTATAATAATAATAATACAATCATGCTTTTGAAAAAGTTGCTAAAAAAGAGATTTTAAAAAAAACAAGTTTTAGTTCTGTCCCTTACTAATCAAACTAGAGTGATGTGAGTTATTTTATTATGTTATTCATAAGTAGATTGAATTTAAAAGTGAAGAAAAGGAAAGTTGATTGTCTGCAGCTTCCTGAAACAGTGAGACTATTTTCAAATTCCTGGCAAAAAGTCAGTCAGAAACATCTGCAAGAATTTAGCACTGAGCCATGTATTCACTGATCTCCCTACCTGTTACTCTAATTGCTACACAGTAAAAATTTTATTTTTATTCTAGTTCCCTCTGAAACAACTGGCAAATCATTGAGTAAACACAAAGGGGAATGAGAGTCTAAGAAAAGAAATCACAGATGAGAATCAGGAAAATTAAGAACATGAACTTGGAAACTACATGGGTCACCATATAGAAAACAACAGAGACTCTACATCTCATGGTTTTTGGGTCCAATGTATCTTTAAAAGTTGTAGAAATTACACTGAAATTGCCTAATGTGTTGGGTAGGGTAGTGTGATTGTCAAATTAAAAATCTATGCATATGTGCCATGCCACCCTGCCTTGGAGAAGGCAATTATGGACTGATCTCTCTACAAACTGTGAGCTAAATAAACTTTTCCCCCTTTGATTTGGATGTTGGGTATTCTGTCTCAGCAGTGTGAAAAGTAACTAAGGCAGAATTTAGCACTAGAATAGGGGTGTTGTTGCTGTGACTGTACCTGATCATGTGGTTCAAGAGCATTTGGGAGTGACTTGTTTGAAAGAGTCTAGAAAGGTTTGGTGATGATGCTGGTTATAGAAGCAGTCCTGGAGCATCTTAAACTGTACTTGATGGGAGATTCTGGTCAGAGCTCAGAAGACCAGAATGTTGGTAGAAATGCTGCTGATAAAGATAGGTTCAGGAGGTTTCAGGAAGACTTCATTGACTGTTGGACTTCAGGAGATGTGTCTTATGGCTTGGCAGAAAGTTTGTCTGCATTTTGCTCCTATCCAGAGACTTTGCCTGAGACTGAAATTAAGGGCAGCAGACTAATTATTCTTGTAGAAGAAATGTCGATGCAGTCTACTGTTGAGGCCATGGCATGGTTCCTGTTGGGGGCTTTTAGCTAGACCAATGTTGAGAATCAAGAGCAAAGAGCCCAGCAGAATGATTTGAAAAGGCTGTGAGTTTGGCCAGAAAGGATGCTCCAGCAAAGTTGGAGCAATTTTTTGCTGAAAAGCAGAGGAGAAATTTTTTGCTGAAAAGCCTAATGAAAGTCAAGTATTTCAGAAGAGGGCAATAGAAAAGATGGGCTGAAACAATCACAAAGACTAGTAGGTCTCCATTCTTGCAGCCTCCAAACTTGAGAAGTGAAAGACTTTGCTTTCAGAAAAGAGCCATAGAAAATAATGTTTCAGGATGGTGGCAGCCTAGGAAGGTCACTTTCCTCCTTTAACTTTGAGTGTCAGGTATTTTGACTTGGAAATGAGAAAAATAAATAAGACATGGACTTATATCGAGATCATTTATTCTGAGTTGCCAATACAGTGCCATATTCCTATCTCTGAAATCAGAGGTGGAATTGACTTTATCTGAAATAAAATATGGAAAGATAAGTGGGGAGCAATGGTAATTTAAAATAAGCTTGGCGATCTGTGGTCAATTAATTAATGGTCAACTCAGAACATGCAGATGAAATGAGTGAGCATGGTTCTGAGTGTGAAACACCCACCTGAAGATTGTTACCAACAGTATAAAAGGAGAATTGGAGTGGATAATGGCATGCTGTTGCTAGAGAAACTTGCAGTGCTGATTTTTCTGACGTGAACTCAGCTGTTCTCATCATTGGAGGAGCTCCGATCCGCACTGTTGCTGAGGATGGCTGCTGTTCTCTTTGGTGGAGAGCTCTGGACCTTACCTTGAGGGCTGCCTCCTGGCTTCAGTGCAGATCACTCAGTCTGGTGGCACAAATCCTTCGCCTCACTGGCACAGATTTTCTAGCTTCCACCAATGACCTATGGGCCTTCCCAGTGCAGATCCTCAAAACAGACTTTCATGAGATGTTGTCATGGGTCTATGACTTCAATTGGACTCATAGTGGGCATCAACATGGGCTCTAGGTTCTCAACTGTACTCATGCAGGATATTGCTGTGGGATTCAGATCCTCGGCTGGATTATTTGAGTCTCTAGTGCATACACAAATTTCTTGCACGTCTCTGCATTTGACTTTTGAGTGCATAGTGTAAAATAATTCTATAAATTATGTGTCCTATATTAAATCTATTCCCTTGCAAACCCAGACTACAGCAAGATTCATTGTGAGAAAAAAAAATGAGGAAACTTCTTTGGCCTGAAGAAAACCTATTAGCATGTTTACAGATTTATTGAAGGAATTAGAGAGTTGGGTAATATTTTTCTGTTCCCCAAATGAGCATCATATCAATAAGATAAAAGGTATACAAGCAAGTTAATTACAGATTTGTGAGAGAATCCATGTCATTACTTTTCTTATAGATAGTAATAATTATGAACTGGATCTACTTCTTTCATTTCATCATCAATTTTAAATACATTTTTTTCATATTTGAGCTGTTCATTTTATTTCCAAATATTTCCACAGCAAATAATTGTTTTTAAGCGTTGCCAAAATCTTGCAATTAGTGGATTAAAGATGTTTATTGATACCGAAGATGATTCACTCATGTTTTAACCCATTTCCAGTGATAAAAGGCTATTATCACACATTTTGACACCAAATATGTGGGTGTAGTTTCATTAAAGTATCTCAATCAAAAAATAAGTAAAACATTGTTCTTACAGTGGTCTTCTTATCCTTTTCATAATTCTCTGGGCTAATAATTGCTGAAATCGACTGTTCTTTTATTATTTTCAATTTATTTCCTAAGGAACAATCTTTGTTAAAAATATTACGTTTTGCAACAGGACTTTAAAACTGAACCCAAGAGTTCTCTAATACTGAGCTTCAACCCCAGTCCTACTCTTTTATGCTTTGTTCTGAGACATTAACTCACAAAGTTGCTCAAGTGAAGCTTGAAATAGCAATCCTCCTACTTCACCTCCCCAAGTGCAGAAGAATATTAATATCTGTAAATATATACTTAAAGATATTCATTCTGCAAGTACACATTTGTGATGTAGGCAATAGAAATGCATCTCAACACTTAATTGTATTTTTTGCTTAAAGAAAGGAAAATGAAATCTTGTTAATCTTAAGCAAACTGTATTAGCACTCTTGATTGCAAATGTTAAAAATATTTCTTAAAGTAGTTTTAAAAATAAAAGAATTTGGATTGGGAGTGAAGCTTAATGGTGGAATACTTACAAGTATGAGGCCTCGGGTTTGATCTAAAGGGATGTATGTTAAGTTTCAGACACTAATGAACATTGCAATATGAACCATGGGAAAACGTGGTAAAGCATGTGAGAAGCTACGAACTTGTATTTATGACTCTGCAAAAACTTTTTGTTTGTTTCTACTTAGATTAGTTTATATTTCTACTATGTTAGGATCTGCTGAGTATCCATGTCTAGGGAAGCACAAAAATTTAATTTTTAGTGTACTTTTCTATTGGAAAATATCACTCTTGATATTAACATGCTTCCAAGTACTGAATAAAATTGAGTCAGATATTTGATCCAACTGATATTATTAACAAGACAAGTTTCTTACCAAAATTACGGAAGAGATGAGAATAGTTCCACAAAGGGTTCTTACTGCTGAAAGTTCCAGGTTTTTCATTTATAACTTATGGCAATATGATAGTCATTTTTACCACAGTTTATATTGTCCTTACTTATAAATAATACATATGGTAGAGGTGAGCAGCTACTTTTAGGCTTCCATGGCTGTTCTGCTCAGCTATTTCCTTAAACATGTATGTGTATATTAACTGAAATAGGTACCTAAATATTCCAATCAAATTAAAGTTAATAAAATCAAATAAGATGAAATGATATGCTCATATACCCTGTTTTTCTTGTATTTCTACATTAATTTTTCCCATTAGTTCTTTTCTACTTCGAATAAGTAAATTAAACAATGGATTTTTTATTATGACAAATTAAAAAATGTAAATCATGGAGGTAAAACTTTCAAATTAGTAAAGGAAATATTTAAAGTGTTCAATACCTAGTTGGAAATACTTGCATTTTTTCCTTTCAAAGTTACACACTAGCTGCTTTCTGTTTAGAACTGAAAATCACATCTCCTATGGTTCACATTTATGTTTCATCTAAGTACAGGTGGAAGAAATCTGCATGCCAAGAAGCTTCCTGTGGTATTCACAGTTTGAGAATTTAAATGCAAAGGGAATCACTTGACTTGTAAACAGCTTTACTTTTCATATTATTGGCATGAAGTTGCCTCCACTCCACAAAGATATGTTCTGGCATACTACCCTCACACAAAATAACATTGTAAAAACTACTAATGAACTATGAGTTTAATCTGTTACTGAGAATTTCTAAAAATTAAAAGTACAACATTAATGTTGAAGATAAACCACACATTTTACAAATCAATCAATAAATGGAGTCTCACTAAAATTATACACCAAAATTAATACTATATATTTCTCTTAAAGTTTGTTAATAGTTTTAAGGTTCTAACTATGTCTATATTTAGTGTGAGAAATTCTTCAAAAAATTATCATTTGGAGAAGTTAACTTTAAGTACATTGTAAATATTCTCACACATGCAGATGTGTCACCTCTTTCTAAGTCACATAGAATTATAAATAATTTTGTCTTTTCTAGAGCATTAATTCTAGGTACATTAATTCCAGGCATACATATATAATAGCTGAGCTATGATGCAGGAAAATATCGTGATAGTCATATTCCCTTGAAAGATTCAATTCCTCAAAATTCCACCAATGAGTTTATTAAAGCAATTTAGAACCTAGGTTGTACAAAATATCAGACTTCCACTTATCTATGTTTTTAGAACAGAAAATGCACCTCCCAACACAAACCAGTATACTTCAGTTTCTTAGTTGCCCAGGTAATAGTTTCTGTTGCTGGTTCAGTTGCTTCTGTCCCTTGGGAAGTCTGACCACTGTGATGCACAGCAGTCATTACAATGTAAGTGAAACAATCCCCAATTGACAAGTTAGTCTGCCTCTGTGCTTCCTGCTTGCTTATCCCATATAAGCCCTAGACCACCAGAGATTGGAGCCTGACATTTTGAGGAACAATTGATTCCTAGTCAGTACCATCTGATGTAAATAAATCTGCCTCCAAATCCTAGGTGTCATTTCAGTCTTTCTGCTTGCCACTGCATCTACACTTTCCAATGACACTTTTCTTATATTCTCTTTTGTATTTTCCCCTTTCAAATATTCCGTTTATCATTAGACTTCCCCTAGGGCATTGCATTTTAGTTTGATATAAGCAAATAAAGTTCCACTAAATAATTTTATCATATATTTTCTGTATTAATACATAAGATACAGTTCACCAATATTTCTCCATTCTAGCCATAAACTAATATGATCTATATGTATAGTAAATTTATAAGGCACAGCAAGAGTGTTTTTAATTTTTTACTGAGATTAGGATGCTCTTGTTAATTAAGCAAAAATAAATTCAGCACAGTAGTAATTAAGCAAAGTAATCCAGCACAGACAATGTATCTAAATGTGTACCCTGATTTAGTACAATGGTTAGACATGCTTTATGTGAGATATATATATATGTAAATATATATATATATATATATATATATATATATATTGTAATTAACTTTAGAAGGTTGTATAAGATACATGAAAGAATCTAGTGCTGGAAAAATAAAAAGAGGTGGTGGAAAGGGAGGAAACAAAAGAACTGACATGAGTTATGTATGTGTAACAATTCTCTGTAGTGAATATATTCATTATATACTGAAGTATGCAGTAATGAAAGTACAAAAAAATGTAAGTTTCAGGTAACTTTTTACTGCTGCATATGATTCCTAATAAAACTTTTTAAAATTTTTAAAAAGTTATATATATATATATATATATATATATATAGAGAGAGAGAGAGAGAGAGAGAGAGTTTTAAGCAATTTAGATTTTTCTCCCATTCTCTCATAAGTAAAGCCTCATTGGGTTATCATGACCATCCATGAAGACTGTCATTAACCAGACTTGCCTCTTTTGTATGGGGCCTTGTTCTTAGACCTTGAATTCAAACCCACCCAGCCTAGCCACAGTAAAAATTTTGCTGTCAATTTAGGAAGAATTATCCTGATGTTGACACCTGGTAATTTTTTTTTTTAATCCATTGAATCCACCTGCTTGTCCGAAATTTCCAGCCTGCTATTGTGTATGGAATTGAGCTCTGTTCTATCCCGAAATTTCTTTTCCTCTACTGCAATAATTTCTCAATTAAACCTATATTTAGGATTTTAATGAATGTTCAGTTCTAGGTATCATTGGACCACCCCAAAGTCACTCATAATTTCTTCTTGTTCAAGTACTTCCACATATTTATCTGTGAAAAGACATATATTAAAAAGTGTCTTGGTGGACCAGGGTTATAGAGAACAATGGCTGCAGCAGCAAAAATGTCCAGTCTGGAAACCAGCGCTGTGCACAGGCCATGGCTGGACTAGGAACAGTCAGACCCCAGTCCCTTCCAGTGTATGGGCTGGCAAACAAGTACCAGCATCCCCCACATAAGCAACTGGCTTATCTGGAGAAACACAGGCTTTGATGATAGCTATCAAGGTGAGGTGCAATTGGATCCCTGTGGTACTCCAGTGTTTCACTAACATTGCACGTCTAGGGTCAGTGGTCTGATCATAGATTCAGAGGCTATCACTAAACAGTGTGTCATCTGTGTGTGTGTGGGGGTCCTTCTGAGGGTTGCAGCCATTGCTGATTCCCTATGGTCTTGTTTTGAGGTCCTGTATCATTTCCATTGTTTTGTTGGGTTGGGTTTTATTCTCTTTTGTTTTATTTGATTATGTTATATCTCATGGTAGGAGAAACTGTTTCAAGGATAGCAAGCTATATTATGGTAGCAATTTTGAATTTACTATTGGCTTATTTTGAAGTCCTTTATTGCATTCATTATTTTGTTTTTATTGTTTGTATTCCATTCTGTTCTGTTTGATTTATACTATGTCTGAAGTTATCTGCAGCTATTTTGAAGACATCAAAAGGCATTATGGTAACTACTGCTGATTTCATAATATTTTGAAGTCCTGTGTCTCTTACATGAGTTTGTTTTGATTATATACTCTTTAAAATTAAAAAAAAATTTAAATTGTCTTTCTCAAAATCAGAGAACATGAAACTTACACTCAAAATAATATTGCCTCATAACTTCTTTTTTATCAAAGAAAAACAAGGTCTTGAAAGTATATTGATTTTTCCAAAGTTGTATAATACACTTGGAACTGTACTCTGAACACAAGTCAGATGACCTTCAATTCTGTGATATTTCCACAGTGAGGATGACACAGACACAAAGTTAATAATATAACTCTGGTGAATACATTTAAAATTTTATAGCAACTTATTCCAGATTAATGGGGAGGACTCAATAAAGGAGAGATTACAAAATAATGAGTGATATGCATTTGAGTAGATGCTTATGAACTCACTGTAACAAGAAGTCATTATGTAAAGAAAAGGCCATGTCAAGTAAGTTATCAAAACAAAATAGATCCCTTTAGTAGAGGAAGAGCACATCATTTGGGAAGAAAAAAGATACAGAGGCACTGAAAAGAAATCAATAAAAGTATGCACTTTTTCTGCTTAATCCCCAAGAGTAGGAAACAATAGCCTT
>RJWM01045716.1:0-12674 GCA_004363535.1 Dasyprocta punctata | reverse complement strand
GACCGAACCAGTATAGTGCTTAATCACAGTTTCTTGCTTTGTTTGGTTGGTTACAGGGGTCCTTGTAAACAATTAGCTAAGCTGGAACAGCTAACTAACTAGTTAAGCTGCAACCAATTCATGGGTTGATTAAGCTATAGCCAGTGAAGTTATTTTCTATGCCTTGTTTCTGTTTTTTCTATAAATGTCTGATCACATTGTTGATTGGAGTTCTCAGAACCTTCTCTGGTTCTGGGAGCTTCTTGGCTCAGGAGTCATCTTTATTTTCCCTTGTTTTCATCAAATAAGCACCACTAAATTTAATTTGTTGAAGGAGTTTTCAACATTGAGTAGTTTAGGCAGAAGATGATGGAACATGGATTTGAGGGTAGCAGTGGAGTTGGAAGAAAGTGCAAAGACTGGAGATACTTACGCAGAACAAGTAAGATTTGGATGTTGATAGAAGGGGTAGCAGGGCGAGGGATCTTGTAGGGGGCTGAATAATGGCCCTTGAGGCTACAAAGTCCTAATGCCTGGAGCTCGTAAATGTTATCATATACAATAAAGATGTGGTAGAGGTAACTAAGGATCTTAAGACAGGGAGGATTATCTATTTGTGCATGAAATGCAAGCACATGTAGCCTTATAAGCACCAGACACAGAGGTGAAGCCACCATGGATGTGAATAGAGATAGGAGTGATGTGACTGCAAGCCACAGAATGCTGGCCAGAGCCTGAAAGAGACAGCAGATGCTCCCTGAGAGTCTTCTGGTAGAAAGTGGTCCTTTGATTGTAACCCAGTGAAACTGATTTCAGACTTCAGCGTCTGAAACTCACGGAATAAACTTCTGTTGTTTTAAGCTACCAAACAGTAGGAATTTGTTACAGCAGCCATGGCAAACTAACACAGAGCTGAAGAGTAAAATCTAACTGGAACTTTCTAAGCTTGGGCAACTATGTGTGTTGGGGGGAGTGCTTTCATGGGACCCCAAACCCTGGAGGTTTAGTAGGAAACAGTGGGTTCCCTGGTGGCCATGTCGATGGAGGTGCCTGGTAGGTGAACGTTCCACAGGTGACTGTACATACAGGTGAGCTCAGGGCCAACAACCAGGTGAAAGTCTGAAGTTTGTGAATCATTAGTATTCAGAGTAATTGAAACCACGTTAGGGGATGGAACTGTTGAGGAAAAGACACGGCATGGTGTTTTCCAGCCCTGACAGCATATTGGAATCCCCTGGCAGCTCTTATACCTGCCAGTGACTGAGTTTCCATGCCCAGAGTCTAATTTATTTGGTCTTTGTGGCATCCAGCCCTTCATGGTTATTTAAAGCTCCCCAACTGATATTATTTTGCAATCAGAGTTAAGAACCATTGACGCAAAAAGAAGAAGGGCCCAAACACAAACACTTCAGACCCTGGTTTCCAAAGTGTGGTTCTAGAACCCACAAATCAGGGAACTTGACATAACTGAATTCTCCAGCTTTGTTCCAGACCCAGTCAGGAGTTCTAGGGGTGGAGTCCAGGAGTCCTTAATGTTATAAGCCCCTAACATTATAAGCCTTAATGTGATAAATGATTTGGGTGCATTTGAAAAGCACTGGGCCAAAGGATGAGTTAAAGGGACACAGAAGCCTTCCCATGGTAAAGAGATTGTGTATGAGTAGCTAGAAATGTGTACAGAGGTCCAGGAAAATATGGTGAACTGGCATGCAAAAGGGACAATGTTTTGGTTGTTTTTATTGTTTATAAAGCAAGTAATCCTACCCAAAAAATCCTACAAGATAAAGTCTAAAAAGTGTTTACTGGGCTTAGTGACCAGTGTGCAGACCCCAGGGCACAGAATCCACTGCATAGAAGGTGAACTAGCCATGGTTACTAAGGGAAAGGATAAATAGGCTCAAATGCAAATTTGTAGGTCTGAGAAACACAAAAATTTTGAGGATGTTTATACCCAGTTATGCTGCTTTTCTCTAGTGGTGGAGGGACTATCACCTGCTGAGACTGGATGGGTCCAGAGGTGGTTGGGTAGAGCCATTGTGATGAATGGGACAGACAACTGAGTGGAGAAAGTAGAAGCATTTCTGGGTAGTGTCATCCGAATGAACATTGGGAATTTATATTGGCCCTGATTTGTGCAGTTGTGTGACTCTGCCTGCCCCAGTACCATTCAGTCTGGTGTGATCCTGAGTTGGAGCTCGGCCAGGAGAGTGAGCTAGAGAGGCTGAAGTTGAGGACAATAGCAGAAAAGTGACTGACACTATGCATGGGGGCCAGAGTCCTGGCCAGAAAGGGAAGGCAGGGAGGGTGGGAGGTTGTGGATGGACAGGAAAAATAGATGTGAAGGAACAGGGTGTAGAGAGTGAGGATGGGAATAATTTGTGACAAATGCAAAAGATACAGGGTCACAATTAGAGAAGGTGAAACATGATTTTCACGATGAATCTTTTTTCTTTCTTGCTACCCCTGGTGGGACAGAAGCAGAGATGAATTCTAATGGAAGATGAATAGGTATATTCAAAGGTGGTTTCTGATCAAGGAAAAAAGTATGAATTCAAGTCACTTGTGCAAACTGGCCCAGGCAAAGTGATGGAGAGAAGATAGGGCACACGAGGAGCCGGGGTCTCCTAGCATTTCTGCAGGGATGACTCCTGCCAGAATGGCCCCTAACCTTGGGGATTCCTCTCAGACAGGCCTGGCAGGTGCATGTGGGCATGAAGAGTCCACAACTGCCTGGTGCTGTCCCATGATGGCCCCCTTACCTGGCACGTGACCATCGCCAAAGTAGAGCCCAGCAAAGCCACACTCACTTCATTGTCATTGGTTTTAATAACAGCTGATGTGATTGATCCATATCATACAATATAAAGGCAATGCCCATAACTGCCTCACCTAAGCCCCATTTTAGAGGACAGCAGAGCAAGTTAAAGGAGGAGGAAAATGCATCACCATTTATTTAAGGTTCAATTTCTCTCTTCTTAACTCAAATTCCACACTTCCTGTCTGACTCTTTTCTCACTTGGAGAGTTTCCTTTCTCCCTTCTGAACCCCAAGATGATGTTTGAGGGCAGAGGGAAATGAAGTCACAGGAGCCACAGGCCCGCACACTGTCCTCTGGTCATGCTCTCTCCTAAGTGGTCCTTCTACCTACCTTTTGTGCTGAGTCAAAGTGGGAAGAGGATGCCACCATGTGTTTCTTAGGTATCTTGCTGAGATCCAGAGGTCCAAGGTGAAGTCTGGTGTCTAGGAGGTCTCTATGTGCTAGGGCTACTTCCCAACCCCATGCCAGGCTCTCTCAGTACTTCATGGCCCCCACTGGCACAAGGACGTACGAGGTGCCAGATGTGAGGGTGAACTTAGGGAGCCTGGCACTGTCTCAGAACCAGACATCCTCAGCTCCTCCTCGTCTACCTCACAGGATGTACCATCTGTCCCATTTCCAAGTTGAATTTTTCTGAGCTACCTCTGTGGAACAGAGAGCAACCCACCTTTTTCTGGGAATCACCCAAATGTTCTAGATATTTCTACAAATCCTTCTCAGCCATCTGGGGCAGGTGGATGGGAAAGAAAGCAGAGACATTTTGACCCCTTCCCCTTCTCACTACTCTCACGTTTCCTTCCCAGTTGTCTCAGTTACTTTTCTCTTGTTGCTCAGACAAAATACCTGATGCCCAAAATTAGGGAAGGAAAGGTTTATTTAGCTTACATTTCTTGGAGGTTTCAGTCCATACTCAGCTGGCTCCAAGGCAGGGTGGCGTGGCTGAAGGCCAACCATTCATGGCAGCCACAAGCAACAAGAGCAAAAGGGCAAAAGAGAAAGAACATGCCTTCTTCCCTCCCTTATGTAGTATGCTGGCTCCACCCCTGGGCAGGTTCAGCACTCGCACCACCAATCCCAGTGCTAGACAACAAACAAATCGCAAATGCTAGATTCAGCCACCTCCATGGCTGCATGATGCTTAGGAGGCCACTTAGACACAAACCATGACACCAGCAATAGAAGGGTTTTCTACTCCCTCTTCCTATCTGATAGGAGCTGTCCCTCTAACATATCCTCCTCTTTTCTTGGTACATTAGTCCTTCCCTTCCATTAGCAATGAAAGTAGAAGAGTCAAGCGAGGGGGAGGGGCTTGCTGAGAAGACAGAAAATTTTGAAAGGTACTTTAAAAATATCCCAATTATATGAATAACCAATAACAGTGTTAAATCACTTACATATGCTATATCATAAAACTGCATTAAAAGCCAATGTTATGGTTCGAAACTGGACTGTCCCCAAAATGTTCAAATGTTCAGAGGCTGAGTTTTAGAAGGTGACTGGGGCTGCTGTATTTGTCATTTGATTAATCCATAGTTAAATGTGTTATTAGGAGGTGGAATCTGTTCAGAAGAGGAAGTTCATGGCAAGCAGGAGTGGATACCTGGCTCTCCCTACCACAGCTCCTCCCTTTTCTCTCTGCTTCCTGGCCACCGTGACTTGAGCAGCTTTCCTCTGCCAGGCCCTTGCACTGTGCCCTTTCTGCCTTATAGTCAGCTGACTATGGACTAAATCCTGTAGAAACCATGAGCCAAAGTAAACCTCTCCTCTTTCAGTTGTGGGTGTCGGGTATTTTGTCCCAGTGATGGGAAAGTGGCTAAAACACCCGGGCATAGTGGTATGTGCATATAATCTTAGCACTCTGGAAGGCTGAACCAGGAGAAGCACAAGTTCAAGCCCAAACTGGGCAACTTAGTGACTTAGCAAAACCGTGTCTCAAAAAAAAAGAGTTGGGGATGTAACTCAGTGGAAAGGTCCTGGGTTCAATCCTCAGTGCTGTAAAACAAACAGACCCACAAAAACCAAACACTTGCATTAAAACCTGTGAAGTAGAACTGTTACCACCATTTTATAAGTGAGGAAGTAGAAGTTCAGCAAGCCTAACAACTTACCAGGATTACAGGTGATTGGAGATGGAGAGAGGCCTCAGCCCAGTTCCATCTGAGTCAGAGCCTGAACTCCCAATTCCTATCCTACTCTGCCTTAACTGACTCATCCAGTTCCTATCTTTCCCCAAATCCTAGAAACTATAGATCTGGTTTCTCTACCAACCACCATTACCATCAGTGTTGCATTTTCTCCATTCATGAAGGGTTATCTCACCATCACTCTATTATCCAACCACCTGAGGAACAAGATTGGGTCTCTGTTCACCCAGGTTGCCCAGATCATCTACCAATTGTTAAAACATTGAAAAGTGAACCATTCAAGTATTTCCACTTCAGTTGATTCAAAAGCTTCTGTCTCTCATACCCCTCCAGGGCCATCCTACAATGCTAATCCTGATTGGTTGATATCCAAGTCCTACTCATTGATAAATACTTTGAACATCACCCCTAAAAGAGAGAAGGAACTGTCTCCCAATGAGAATGGTGTAAATATTTACATGAGTATATCCTCAAGCTTTTGATGGTATCATAAAATAATATTTTCTGTTGTATTGTGGGACAACTTGTGTGAAAGCACAGGACATAGCAGGTGTTCACTAAACATTAGTGAACTATAATCTGAACCATGTTGCTAAACAGCTCCCTTGAGGGAGACTTTGGAGCCCAGCAATTCCCACAATTGATAGAACTGACACATATTCTTTCAGGGAGGAACAGTAGAGCAATTTTCATTTAAATCCCCAATGTGAAGATATAAATCAGATATGGCTAGCACTGGAGCATCTGGATAAGATAACAAAGGCAATTCCCTGGCTGTTGGAACCACTGGACATGAATAGGTACTCACTGGTAAGCAAAGGCAACGTGAAATGACAGAGAAATTTATGCCAATGACAGACACCAATTGCACTCACCCACCAAGTCCTCTCTGTAGACAGATGCTAAGTGCTAACGTTTACTGAGTGCTTTAGCCTCTGCAAGCCCTCATATCCAACACAGTAATATAACAGCATTCTCATTTTTGACATTTGGAAATAACTTTAGGGAGGGGTGGTGGCTTGTCTAAGATCAATCAGGCAGCAAGACATGGGGTCAGGAATCCCACCTGTCTCAGAATAAGGCAGATATTCCTTCTCTTCTACCATGTGTCCTTACATTGTAGTGGAGGTGGCAGACAGCTTACTGAGATGTTCCCATTATGTGCTGCTTTGGTTTGTTTGACAGATCCTTTATAAAGAAATCCCAAAGCCATGGTCAAAAGACTCACATATTCCAAATTACACATGTTTTTAATGGCATCCACCAATATTCCAGAGAGGCCTTGAAGGCCTGTGATGATGGAAAGAAAGAGTAATTAGATGCAAAGAACAAAGCAAAACATACTCAGCTACAGTTACCAAAAAAAAAAAAAAAAAAAAAAAAGGAACCAAAGGTGTCAGTTTATGAGCCCAGTAGCAGCCAAAGACCTCTCACTGCCTCAAGTGTTTCCATTGTGCTAGTGCAGTGGGTGGTGTAGACCATGAATTTTGTCCATCAGTGGCTCCCTGGATGAGCTAACTGAACCTTGGCATAGACTGGAGCCACCGGGCAGAGGAATGTCCACCTTGAACCAAGTGGCTAGATCAGTGGGTGGGAGCCAACATCTCTGAGTTGTGTGTATTTCCAGCTGGCATCAACATAAAAGTGGTGGACTGGGCCTCAAGTCTGTCTGCCCACTCACACTGTGCCTCTGATGTCTAGTTTTTGCTAATCTTCATTCATGTGTAGCTCTTCGTGGCTTTCAAAGGGCTCACTGGTAGACAAGATGGCTTCATCTGAAACTCAAACTAATTGGTAATGGTTCCTTAATACATTTGTGTTGCTATAGAAAAATATCACTGGGTGGGTAATTTATAGACAACAGAAATTTATTTGATACAGTTCTGGGGGCTGGGAAGTCTCAGAACCAGTTCAGTGTCTGGTGGAGGTCACTTTCTCTTTTAAAATGGTCCCCTGATGCTATGACCTCTAGAGAGACAAATGCTAAGTACTCACAAAAAAATGGAAGGACCCAACTTGCCCTGTCAAGCCCTTTTATGAGGCATTGGTCCCATCCATGATCCACTAATCCAACCCCAGTTGGGCTGATCAACACCTAAAGTTTCCACATCTGAATACTGTTGCAAGTTTCAACATGAATGTTGGAGAGACGCATTCAAACCACAGCAAATGGGTAAAAGATTAGTTTCTAAATTCCCACTCACACCTGACCCACATTTTTTCTTCTGTTTTTTAATCAGTGAAGAAACTGCCTGTGAGTGATGGGAAAATGGCACATCTTGGATAGATAGTGGGATCTTTGACCCAGGGGAGCGGCACGGAGTAAGAAGGAGGCTTTGAGAGTCTCAGAGTCTGATTCAGTGGATGCAAACATTGGCCTCTCACTAGCTAGAGAAATTCTGGCAAGTCACTTAGCCCTCTCGAGTTTCCATTTCTTCAGCAGTAAATAGAAATCTAATCAGTATCCAATTCAGAGTGTTGCTCTGAGAATTAAATGGGTTACTAGATGTGGAATGCCTGGGTGTCCACAAATTTTATTTTTTGTTCTCTTTTCAGACTTACACTCTTTCTGTTGTACTGAATTTTAGCTTCACAGACATGTCAATGAGAGTGAAGAGGAAAATTATTCCTAGACCTCTCATCTTAATGTTCCTGCTTTGTAGTTCTAGAAAACCAAGTCAAAGCTACACCATAGTGGGAATGTCTGGGGCGGGGGCAGGGGCTGGATGCTAAACAAGACACTTCTTCCAGTTCTAACATTTTTCAGTTCTGTAAGAAAAGGTAGATAACCCTGATTAGTAAAACCTCTAGGAGTACACAGCATCACTATAAGGTCATCTCAGGGTTTTCACAAAATTTTCATAAAAATGTGGGGCCCTGTGTTAATGAATGTGGTCCAGAGTGAAGGCCAGGGTTCCCTTGGAGAAGCTATGATCCACATTTCATGAAGCAACACCTCCTTTATGCGTGTAACCTTCCTTAGTTCACACCCTTTGGAAGAGCTGGAAGGTCAGATATAAGTTAAGTTACGAGAGCTTGAAAGATGTTCAATTCCTCTAAGAAAAGACTTCAGCTCAAATCAGAGAGATCCTGGATCTCCTACTTTCAAAGTCATACAAAATACCCTTCCATGAGAAGGCTTTCTATGCAGCAGTGTGCTGGTAAGTATGCATAACTGCAGGCTACTTGAGAAAAAGATGCCCTGATTTGCAATTTGCCAATTTCATGGTGTAAATATTTCCACCCGGGTTAGAAACTCTCATGAGATGACAAAACATAAAGAAAAAAGTACACGATTAGTTCTCATGAGCTGTAAGAGATGCCTATGTCAGACTTTCAGGTAGATTTATTTCTCTCTCTTAATCCAATCAGAAATTTCATGAGTTAGGGGTTTCTGTCTGCATTTTATAGAAGAGGAACTTTGGATGCAGAGAAGGAGAAGAACCTGACAAGGTCGTGAAGCTCTTAAGCAGAGCTGGGACTTGAACCCAGACCTGTTTGGCTCCAAATGGCTTCACCAGGAAACACTGCTTCATACTCAGTCTCCTTGTTTACAGCGGCCCTTTCCCTGTCTTCATTACATCGGAAAGGATTCTATGCATCATTTATTTATCTTTCCTGTCTCACCACTCTCTTTTTTTCTTTCTCCACTGCCTCCTGACCCCAACTCAAACACACCAAAACTAACTTGTCGCCTTTCTCTAATCTGAAATTTTCACGTGCATGGTTTGAGTTTTGAGCATTAATGCATCTTTCTTACCAGAAACGGTGCTCCATGTAGAGTTCTAGATTTCCCCATTTTTCTTGCAAGACCATTACACAGCCTCAAGTCCTATGCTTTGCACTACAAGACTGCCCAAGCTCAACAGCTTTTTCTAACTGACTGGGGATTTGAAGACACTCTGGCCATCTGGCTCACTGGAGCCCAGAATGTTCATTAGCAACGAATGAGTGACATCTATTTCTCCCCCTTCCCCCATCCCCACCCCGACCCTGGTGGAATCAGTTTCTCTTTAATGGATCTCCCTACCTCAATGTTCGCACTACTGTGTGTGTCCTTAGTCCACTGCCTGTGATGCCTTCATAAGCATGGACCTGACCTGATCATGTTGCAGCCTGCTTCTCAGAACTGTCTGAGGATCCCCACTGCCTGGTATGTTTTGTTGGTGGATGGATTTCTGAGCATGGGAACATGGAAAGTTTGGGAAATGCTGCAAACCAGTTCCCTTCTTTGCAGTTCACAACACACACTGGCCTATTACTGGGAGTTTATAGAGCTGTGATTGCTCAGTCTTCTATGAAACCTTTACTAAAATCTAAAGACAAGCTCTTGTAGGACATGTTCTGGAGAAGCTATGGTCCAGTCTCTTCAAAACCTCCCCATATCTTTACCTAATAGTCTTCTCAAATAAGTTCTTTATCTATAAGGGACACTAACTGCACATACCTTCAAGGGTTATTATTAAAGAATTGCATGAGCTAAAAAAAAAAAGAAAAAAAAAGCCCACAGGACAGTATGTAGCCTACGAGAAAGGACTCAATGAATTAAATTTCTGTTACTACGGTTATCTTTTAAAGTCTCTTTGCAAAACCATGTGCCTCACCCCAGCCAGTCTGCTTGCCTTTTCCCAAATACTTCCCTTGGGGTCCAAGCTGCCAAGCACTTTCCGTGTGGTGCATCCTTTCTTTCCCACCTCCACCCATCCAAACTCCTCATTATTCAGGGCATAGGCAAATGGCAGTACCACAGTCAGCCTCCCTGGTACTTCTTCGCCCCGCCCAGCTGAGAGAACCAGTGCCTGCCCTTTAAATTCCTCACACGTCTATATCCACAGGGCCACCTGGTCCCCTCACAGTGTGACTCCCAGGGCCACACCATTGTCCCCTCCTGGTGCCATGTGATGTGCTCAGGCTATGCAGCCAAGCAGGTTTGACAGTCCCACAGACTAGCTCTGACACAGTTGAAAAACATCTGTCCCCTCTCTACAGGTTGGATAGAGGTTTTCTGCTCAGCTGTGAGTGTGTGATGTGCCAGCCTGTACAGTGTCCTGCATTAGAATTGTCTTTATCACCCACCGCATCACTCCCCATACATCATCACAGAGCTATGCACCCAAGTCAGTATGCTCCAGGGGCTAAAGGGATATTGAACTGAATGGTCCAATGAGCCTGATAAACCAGTGGTATCTTTTAAAACAATATTTATGAGCATATCTGTGTTCCAAATCTCTGACTTACTTTGACTTGATCCAAAACAGAGACACTTTGAGTGTATAGTGCCTGGCTTTTCTCTGAAACTTCTGCAGTGACAGATTAAAGTCATCAACATGACAAAAGCAATGCAATAACTGACTAGGATGCAGAATACAATGAAGACTTTCACAGGTTTGCAGCATCAAAACAAAAACCAAACCAAAAGAAAAAAAAGGCCAAAATAGAAATCCTCAGCTATAAGACATAACTTTCTGTAAACATCACAGATTATGAAACTGGAGAACATTTTCTGATCCTGGCTCAGCTTAAAATTCACTATTCAGACCTGAATAAGAGTCTTGCCCTCAGAAAAACTTGGTTTCCCTTCCAGTAAGTGAGGGGACTGGATGGCAGACAGTTAAACCTCCCTCCCACTCAAAATCTGTGGGAAACAGTGGTGCTCTCTCTGTTGCCTCAAGTCCCAGACATGTGTTAATTAGCTCCCAGGTTGTGCTTTCCATGTCACAGTAGGACCATCACCAAGTCATGTTGCCTTATGTCAGTGAAGAGGTGCTATGGCCATCTGCTTGCCCCAGGGCTACCCATGTCACCAAGACCTTAGCAGCAAGAAGCTTCTCTAAACAATAGGGTCTGTCAAGAAAAAGGCAGAGAGTGGTTGTTTCTTCTCTACAGGTTTGCATTCTTGTTTTTGCCTCTCATTTACATGCAACCAATAAACTAATCTCCCAAGGTGGCAGTAATAATTATTAATTTGGTTTCATAGTCTGATTGCTATAGTTCACATCTTAAATGTTCCCCAAAGGCTCATACGTTAAAGTCTTGAGTCTCAGCATGAAATTACTGGGAGATACTAGAGCTTTAGGAGGTGGGACCTCGTGGGAGCTCTTTGGAACATGGAAGATGTGCCTTTTAAGTACTCTGGCCCCTTCCTCCTCTTCCTGTCTTTAACTTTCTCTTCCATAATGTGGTACTCATCACAGACCCAAAAGCAACAGGGCTAATAGACCATGGGTTGGAACCTCTGAAACCATAAGTCAAAGTAAACCTTTTCTCTTTATAAGTTGATTGTCTCAGGTATTTGTTATAATAATGGAAAAGTGACTAACACACTTAACAATTTGGTAATCTCTACAAAGGAATGCTAAAGACCTAATCTCTGTTGGGTGAGCATTGATAAGAAGTTAGCCTTTCTTATTGGTTGGTCTACTTGTCTATTTTGTGCTCAAGTTACTAAGAATTTCATTCCAATAAGGAAACAGATTATTTCTGAAACCTATACAAGTAGAATTTTCAGTTTATTTGTCTACCTCGATTTCTAGCTATGAATTCTCTGCTTGTCTTTAATTGAAAAACCTTGACTTCTCATTGTAGGTGTATGAAAAATTTTCCTACCATTGGAGGGTATTAATAAACTACATTATAACATTTCTTAAATTAAGGAGCTATGTTCTACCTTATAATGATAAATACACAGTCATATAAATAGAGCATTCCTAAAATTTCCAGAAAGTAAAAACACTGAATATATGATACTTTAATATGCTAGATCTGGAAAAATTCCTGCTCGCACAAACTGTAAGATCAAAAACATTTTAAGAATCAAATTCACATATTAAAGTAAATTTTGACCAATTACAATAGTTTAAGAAAACTAGCTATGTATTTTTCTGATGTGTCTATGAAGTATAATACAATTGTGCATTTTATTTTACTTTACTTTATGTGCATTTGTTTTTTCAGGGAAAAAAGTAATCAGATCTAAGTGTAGACAGATTTTCTAATCAAATAAGCCAACATTATTACTACATTATGTTTAAGATTATGAAAATTATAAATTTGTGCTCAACTAAGTTGTTATTATGCCAACATATTTTTCATATTAGTGGTAACTATAACTTGTATTGAGCCACTTTCCTTTATCTATGCTTCTTTCCTTCACACTGGCAGTCTAATGGGAATCTACTTCTTCCCAAGACAAAGACCATGGCAGAGCCAGAAGAGAAGAAACATTGCTTACTCAGCTTTATAAATGAAAAACAAAAGCCACTTCTCAGAAATGTGACTGAAGAACTTTGAAAGATTATTTGCCAAGCAGATGTCTTACTTCTGCAAACACAAATTAAAGATCCTGCAGGCTGAGGGGAGAATAGTCAGATATTAAGAAGTGAACTGTCCCCTCAGGCTGAGTTGGGGAATGTCTGCTTGGTAAAAGTTCTAGATAAATTTGAGGATAAATTCTAATAGGAGAAAAATGACGGCCTGAAAATCTGGCAGAGAAAATCTGAGGCACTCACAAAATGTCTTTTGGTGTGCAAGGACAGCTGGAAAGAGGAAGAATGGTAAACAAGTGTATTAGCCAGCATTCTAATCACCGAGGCACAATGCCCAACACCCATAACATAAAGGAGAAGAGGTTTAATTTGCTCATGGTTTACGTTCATGATCACATGAGCCTAAGACAGAGACATGGCAGAAGGGTACAGTAAAGTAAATCCACTTAGCTCATGGTGGCAGGGAAG
>RJWM01045715.1:0-12696 GCA_004363535.1 Dasyprocta punctata | reverse complement strand
GTGAGGAAGTGGTTTGTGTTGTCAAGGTCAAGCACCTCCAATGTAAAAATTATCATTTTAATGTGTGCGTGTGTGCGTGCGTGGCACTGGGGGTTGAACCCAGGCCCTTCGCGCTGAGCTACATTCCCAGCTCTCTGTATTTTTTTATTTTGAGATAAGAGTCTTAAGTCACTAAGTTGCCCACACTGGACTGGAACTCGTGATCCTCCTGCCTCAGCTTCCTGAGTACTGGGATCACGGGCGTGTGCCACCACACCTGGCGGAGTTGCTGAACTTTCTTGGCTTCCATCTCAAAGTAGGATCGTGCAGTCTTTGCAAGGTGACTTAGTTCATCAGAAAGTTAGATGGTTAAAAACGTAATGGTGGCCGCATTTAGCAATGGCCTTGCAGAATTCCCAGAGGTTGGACAGTCCCGCCTCCCGTGAGCGGGGACCAGCCACCCCCTCCTTGTCACCAACGGCCGTGGATGACTGAGTGTGCTTGAGTGTGTATTGCACTCCTCGGTCTCCAGCTGTCTGGCCAGCTGTGCTGCAGCGTGGCCACGAGGGCTCTGGCTCCCTAAGGCCGGGCCCGGCTGCGTCTTCGCGTGCTCTCTGATCTCACAGCACATGCGTGTGACCCCGTGCACGCGTGTGGCTCTGCGGGGCTCCGTGTGTCATGCTGTGTGCACGACCCTGTGTGCAGGCTTTGCTGTCCAGCGTGTACACCCTCGTGTGGGTGCCGGTGCCCATTCCCCAGCACGCCCGGCGGACCACTGCCCGTGTCCCCGAGCGTCCCGTCTATGCGGCCCTGCTCCCCGGCCCTCCTGAGCGGTTGGTTCCGCAGGAAGCTGTTGGGGTGGGGTTGGGGGTGCCGCGCCTCCCCCTCCGCACCCCACTCCCCCGCCCGGGGATGCAGACACGCACGCGCTTGCGGGTGCCACCGGGGTCCCTGTCCTGCCCCTCCGGCTCGTCCTGTGTGCTCTCCCCGGACCCCCGCATCTGCCCGCGGCCGCCCCGGAGGAGGCGGTTGAGGAAGAGGAAGCAGAGCGGGGTGCGCTGTGGTTACACCAGGCTGTGGCGCCGCTGCTGCCTGGGGTCTCCCGGGAACCCCGGCCGAGGGTCATGGGAGCCGCGGGAGCCGGTGACCGGACTGGTGACGGTGGACCAGGCGCCCTGTGGTGAGTCCCCACCCGGGAGCGGGGCGCGGGCACCCAGGGGACGGGGCAGCCGTGGGGACCGTGGATGGAGGGATCACGGCAGGCGGAGACAGGGGGGCTGTGCGGTCTCCTGTCCGTTCCACCAAGAGCACCCTGGGGTGCCAGGGGCCCTGAGGCGCCCTCTGCAGTCATGGGGACCAAGGACCAGGCATGAACTGAGCCACCCCGGCCACCTCCGGATGACTCCAGGACCTCTCCCCCATGGGTTTCCCCAAAACAAACCCCGCAAGGGCGGAGCTGGGGAATCCAACTTGCAAAACAAACCCCACTTTTAAGCCTTTCGAGGTCACCTCAGGAGCCGGCCCCTGCCCCGCCAGCCGCCCAGCTGGGGGCCCCTCCAGGCAGGGCCACCTTGGGGAGCTCCCTCCCTGCCCCCCACGGCTGGGTGGGGCGAGGGGAGGAGGGAGGCAGCCTGCGGTTTGTGCCCGGCGCACCCAGCCTCAGCTTCCTCCACCGCCCTCAAGGGCCAGGACGCCTGCTGTGGGTGCACTGGGGCCCCGGCAGGGGGCGGTTTGGGAGCTGATGGGGGTCAGGGAGGATGGAGCTGGGGAGTCGGCCTGGGAATACGCTCCAACGCTGCTCCCAGTGGACGAGTAGCTCAGGCCACAGCTCAGCATCCAAGGAGGACCGAGGGAAGGGTTGTCCCGGCAGTCTGCCAGCCCTGAGCCCCTTCGCTGGGTCTGGCGCCTCCTGGGGTGGCTTCCTGGAGGAGGTGCTGTGTCCACACAGCCTTGAAGGCCCAGGCGATGTCCACAGCGAGCACCCCGTTATGCCTGGCCTGGTCCCACCGCTGAAGGGACCCGAGGAGATCAGCCCCGCTCGCCCCACCCTCAGGGGGTGCTTGGTTTGATGGTTCTGGTCACAGAAAAGACCTGCAGGGTCGTCAGGCAGAACTCACGAGGCCACGCTCGGACCACTGGCGGCCAGACCCTCGAGAGAGGCACCTGGGAATCTGAGGTTGAGGGCGAATTTTTGTTTGTTTGTTGGCTTGTTCGTTTGGGTACTAGGGGTTGAGCTCCATCCCTGACTCTTTTGAGTTTATTTTTCAAAACAGGGTTTCTCTAAGTCACTAAATTACCCGGGCTTGGGCTTGAACTTGCGATCCTCCTGCCTCAGCCTCCCAGGGTACTGGGCTGACAGGTGTGCAGCACCACACCCAGATTTTTTGTGGGGGGCGGAGGTTATGTGGTCTTAGGGTGTCCTTAAGACTGGCGATGAAGCCAGGTGTGGTGGCGCACGCCTTTAATCCCAGCACTCGGGAGGCTGAGGCAGGAGGATCCTTGTGAGTTCCAGACCAGCCTGGGCTACAAAGTGAGTTCAAGGCCAGCCTGAACTGCATCTTGAGACCTGTCTTAAAAATAGGACTGGGGATTTAGCTCAGTGGCCTAAGTGCCTGCCTGGCAGGTGTGAGGTTGTGAGTTTTTCTCCGGTATTTAAAAAAAAAAAAAAACTGGCAATGGGAGATGTGTATTCCTGGTGTCTGTCGTGCGCTGGGCTTGGTTAGGATAAAACCATTGGCGCGCAATTGAGGGTGAGATTTCTGTGGTCTACGGAAGCGCTCAGGACGAGGTCTGTGTCTGTGTCGGGAGAACAGTTTGCAGGTAAAGAGCGTGGACCCCGATCTGCAGGTTTATAGTGTCTTCAAGACAATTAGAATTTTTTAGTAAATCTCATGGAAAAGAAAACGGCATCGTAACCTCAAGTAGATTTGTAGACTGAAGATGTAGTTTAACAACAAAAAAAAAACACACACACAATCTTATAACTACGATTTTCCTCCTCTCCTTTTTACCCACATCGTCCCCCGCCCTGTCTCAGTCCCTGCCGTGCGCGCGCTCGCCATCCCGCTGTTGTGAACGATGCCTGCACCCTGCCGGACAGGCGCGGGTTCGAATCCTCAGCTCCCCTGCCCCTGCGCGGCTGAGGATGGGGCCTTGACCTCCCTGTGCGCCCCTCTTCAGGGGTCATCACGAGGTCACACGTGTGAGACCTTTGGTTGCCTGGCAACAGCAGCAGTTCCAAAACAACACCAGGGAACTCATCTTCTCCTGCACGCTGGGCTCTGACACCTAACAACACTTCCTTCCTGTGCCGCCCGCCCCCGGCACCTGCGTGCGGCTCAAGAACTTCGGGTGCTCCACCCCAAAACAGAGACTGCGGTGACTCCGGATTGTAAACCAGTCTCGCACGCACGCGCGCACGCACACGCATGCACGCAACGCGCATGCACGCACACACGCATGCATACACACGCACGCATGCACGCACGCAACACGCATACATGCATGCACGCACACGCACGTACGCATGCACACGCATGCATGCACGCACGCACGCAACACACGCATGCATGCATGCAGACACACGCACGTACACATGCACATGCACGCATGCACGCACACGCACACACACGCCAACAACCAACGTGTCACTTTTCACGGTTCTGTTTACCTGAAGTCCACAGAGGCCTGAAGCTATTGGGCGCCACAGACCGCGTTCAGAGGTCCCCGCTCCTTTGTGGGTCTCCTGCGATCGATCGATCGCGGCACTGTGGGCGGCCGGGGCACTGTGAATCTCTGACTGCACCTGATTTACACACTGAGCTTTGTCGTCAGTGCGTGAACGCGCAGGGAACATGGTCCGCGCAGGCTTGGTGGGGGTGGAGGTATCTGTGATTTCGGGGCGCACTCAGGGCCTCGGATTACATTCCCAGGATGAGGAGTGACCGCTGTGTCCCGGTCTCTTCAAGACCGATCGCCCAGCAGGGCCGGCACCCCTCTCCTCGGACGCTGCTGGAGCTGGGCGCCTGTGGGAGGAGGACGCGGTTCTAGCAGCCCTGGAAGGCTTGGGCACAGCCACGGGTCCCCGCGGGAGGAGAAGCGAGGGGGGCTGAAGGAGAGAGAGGCCAGGGACAGATTGCGGCTTTCTTGGGACCTGGGGCAGCCCGACCAGGTCAGAGGCAGGAGGGCGCAGACGGAAAAGGGGGCAGGGACGGGACTGGGGGCGCCTGCTGGCTGCGGAGTTGGGTGGGCGTGCGCTCCAGGCCTCAGGGAGTCAGAGCAGGACTCTGGGTTTGAGCTGAGAGTTGGGACAGAGGGGAGAGTTACAGGCGGTGCCCAGCTGGTAACAACTCGGGGCCCGATTTTTCTTTCCCCTAGGAGAGGGCAAAAATGGGCCCAGACCATCACCCTGGTGTCTATTTCCGGAATTGTATTCAATGAGCTGGGCGAGCTAGCTAGCACGGCGGTGAAGTGATTTTGCCCTTTGGGGGCGCGTGTGAGTGTTGTGAGCTCTTTACGGTGGGGGAAGGGAAGCGGGGAGTTTCAGGAGGTGCAGGCAGTCGAGGCGGAGTGGAGGAGCAGGTGCAGGGTTCCGCCAGCAGGGGGCAGCTCGCGCCTGCGAGAGCGCTGGGCCTCAGGCGCACACATGCGCACGCTGTGCGTGGATACCCAGGGACACACACAGGAACCCGGGCAGGCCCCAAAACCCCCTCATACATACAAGAAGCAGCCCCTACAACATAACCTCAGGTAGCCCCAACCTCCAGATACCATAGGCACCACACACAGCATTACAGAGACTTCCAAAACCGCCTAGAGGCCTGGCGTGTGGCACACAACTATAATCCCAGGTTCTTGGGAGGCTGAGGCAGGAGGATCACAAGTTCAAGATCCACCTGGGCAATATAGTGAAATATTGTCTCAAAACAAAAACAAAAAGGGGTGGTGTAGCTCAGCGATGGAGCCCTCACTAGCATTCAAGAGGCCTTCGATTCCATCTCCAGCACTGCAAAATTTAAAAATCTAGATACTCGCCGGGTGTGGTGGCGCATGACTTTAATCCCAGCACTCGGGAGGCTGAGGTAGGAGGAGCGTTGTGAGTTCAAGGCCGGCTTGGGCTACAACGTGAGCGTAAGGCCGGCCTGAGCTACACAGTGCAACCCTACCTCAAAAAAAACAGGGCTGGGAGTTTGGCTCAGCGGCTTACGCACCTGTCAGGCAGGCGCAAAATTGTGAGTTCAATACCCGGTGTCGCAAAAAAAAAAAAAGAAAAAAAAATCTAGATACTCAAATATACCCTGCCTAGACAAGTTGACATGCAAGACTTACTTTCATGTGTGTGCATGTTTGTGTGTGTGTGAGAGAGAAAGAGAGAGAGTCTCATTACAGTTCAGGTTGGCCTTGAACTTGCTATGTAGCCTAGACTGGTTTCCAGTTTGTAGTGATCCTCCTGCCTCAGCCTCCCAAGTGCTGGGATTAGAGGCATACACCACCACACCCAGTGTCTCGAGATTTAAACACGCACACAAATCTGAAAATATGCACTCTATATGCTGATACACAAATGCACTGTCAAATGTACAGACAGTGGTACACACACACACACACACACACACGTGCACACCCAGGCTGGACTTGTACAGCCAGGGTGAGAAGCCCCTAGGATGGGCAGGGGGCTGGGGGAGCTAAGACTTGGGCCCCTCCTGGCGCGGGGTCCCCCAGGCCCCCGGCTGGAACCCCAGCCCTCCTCCCGCAGCCTGGGCTCCGTCAGCTGATGTGTCTGGCAGCCTCGGCTGCAGTCTCCGCCTCTCCGCTGGCAGCGGGTCCTGGCAGGGCTTCCCTGCCGGCTGGCCCCCGCTCTGGGCGCATCACCCGCAGACACGGGGCCCCATGGCCGCCCCGGCGCTCAATCACTCCTGGCCGGCTCTCTCCAAGCTGTGGCTGAAGCGCTGGGCCTTCAAGCGAGGTGAGTGGTGGGCACTGGCAGGCCGGCACCCCCAGACCGCCTCTCCGCAGTCCCCCCAACCCTTGGAGCCTCGACTTGGCCTGGCTGCAGACTCTGCTCAGCCGCCCCAGGTTCCCCCAGCCCCGACTCCCCGCCGTGTCCTCGGGGACACCGTGAACTGCTTGTGTCAGAGGGGACGTCTCCCCAGGCCCTGCAACGAGCTGGCTCTGGACAAGAAGAGTCAGCCCAGCCACCGAGCTCCAGGGCGGCGGCGCAGTGACGGGCAGGGCATCCCTGGTGCTCTTGGTTCCTGGAGCCGCCGCGGGGCAGGAGGCCCAGGCAGGCAGCACGGGAGGCAGAGCTGAAATCCGCAGGCCAGCGCCTCTCTCGGACGCATGAGTGCACGCACTGCGTGGTGCCCACTCCCTCCAGGGTTCCGGGGCCTCAGTTTACCTCTGCAAGGTCTGCAGAGGCCCCGTATTCTACCCCACAGGACTTGGGTAAACCCCTTTTGCGGGGGAAAAATGCACCTTTTGAATCTCGGGAGAGGTTGACCCTTGTTGGGAGTCAGCTGGCGTCTGGGAGCACAGGATGTAGAGCGTAAGAGGCAGCCGGGCTGGGAGTTTGGCTCAGTGGCTTAAGCGCCTGTCTGGCAGGCGCGGTGAGTTCGATACCTGGTGCTGAAAAAAAAAAAAAAACTTAATTATCAGTTGGGCATGCACGCCTTTAATCCCAGCACTTGGGAGGCTGAGGTAGGAGGAGCGTTGTGAGTTCGAGGCCGGCTTGGGCTACAATGTGAGCACAAGGCCGGCCTGAGCTACACAGTGTGACCCTGCCTCAAAAAACTAGGGCTGGGAGTTTGGCTCAGTGACTTAAGCGCCTGTCTGACAGGTGTGAGGTTGTGAGTTTAATTCCCGGTGCCACAAAAAAAAAACAAAAAAAAAGGCGTCCGGGCCCCATGGCCTCCCATCGGGATAAGGACCCCTTCCCTGGTCAGGCCAGCTGTGTCGCTCAGCCGCCAGCCACCCCAGCCACCGTGGCTGCCTGAGCCAAGGGCTTGTTCAGGGCAGCATGAGTTTCCAAGAAGCCAGCTCAGCTGGTTGGCCTGGGGCCCAGGATGCAATTAGAGTCCTTGGAATGATGGAGGTTGCTGCTTGTGTGGAGCCTTTGTGAAACTGGGCTCAGAGAGGTTGAGCAACTTGCTCAAGGTCCCCACAGCGCATATGTGCCGAAGCAGCTGGTGTTCAAAGGCCCCTGTGTCCTGGGGCCGCCTTGGCGGTGAGTTCTGCCTGGTGAGAAAAACTGCCAACGTGGGCAACCCGAGACGCAGTTCTGAAGAATTCGCCTGTGTGGTCTGGGTCCCGCGAGGCTCCGCGTCGTTACCAGCTACTCGGGCAGGTTGAGGCTTGATGTTCGGGCCGGCAGGGGGGTGCTGAGCCGGGGGGACTGGTGGTGTCGCAGGGCTGGTGGAGGAAGAGGCCGTCTGCGATGACCCGGGCTGGTGGCCGGCTCCGTGGAAAGGGAAGGGCCATGCCCCTCTGAGCCAGGCCCCGAGTGGCTCCAAAAGTGCGTCCCTCCTGCCTTTGGCCCAGGCAGCGGGGAGTATGGCGTCCTACTGTTCCTGCCTCTCAAAAGCTCCATAATTGGCTGTGTGAACACCTGACAGGACTTCCTAGGCAGCTAGCCGGGGTGGACGTGGGGAGGCAGACGACGCGTTGGAGGGAAGCACTGAGACCCGCCTGTCCCCTCGCCCGCGCCAGTTGCCCATCCTGGCCGTAGGATTTTGCTCATCCCCCAGTACGTGCACGTATGGGCGTGTTCTGTGTCTTCCCCGGGTTTCCTGCCCTGGTTCTGCCCTTCCTCCTGCTACATCCCCTGCCACTACCCCCGCAGAATGTCACCTCCTGAAGGTGATGCACCACTGCCCTGGTCACTGTCACATCCGCGCTCCTTCCGGCTACCTACCCATCAGAGGGCCACCCAGCCAGCCAACGGTCCGTCAGCCACGCTACAGCTACCTACCCACCATTCACCTCTCCACCCACCTCAAAATTCATCCATCTGCCTACCCAGCTCACCAGCCAACCAGTAAGAGACAGGGAGATATCCAGGTAGATGTCCAGTCAGTTAACGATCCAACCGCCCTTCTACACTTCTAACCATCCACCCAACCGTCCATCCTCCACCAGTCAGCCAGTCAGTGAATGATCCAACCATCCAATCATTCATCCATTTAATCATCAATCCATCTACTCAACTCACCAGCCATCCAATAATTCATCTGTCTAGATACATATCCATTCAGTTAACTATCTAGCCATCCACTAATCCATCTAACCCTCCATTTATCTATCCAGCCAAGCAGCCAACCAATACTCCATCTAGACAGACAGACAGGTAACCATTTAACTATCTAATTATCCATCAATTCATCCATCCATCCCTCCATCCATTTAGCTAACCAAACAGTTGACAGTCAACCATCCATCCATTCCATCCATTCATTCAACCACCCATCTGTCCATCTGTCCATCCATCCATCCATCCATCCATCCATTTATCCATCTATTTGTCATTCATCAACAAACATATGGCCACTGACTCTGCCAAACTCAACACAGCACAGGATAGCCTGGTGGTTGTGACCCATTGTTTTGAACTCAGAAATGCCTGGGTTCAAATCTCAAATCCTTCATGCCAGACTGATGGGAGGTTGGTAAAGTTAGGGTACCTCTCTTGCCCCCCGTTCTCTCCCTGTAGCAAGTGAGGACTTTGCAGAGGTTGTGAGGGGAGAAAATGACGAGTACAGGACACATAAGAAGCAGCTCATACAAGTAAGGTTTTCCTCCTTGGCCCTTGGGCATGTAAAAATGGGTCAGACTCAGGCCCTGCCCTCACAGAAATCATACTTTTGGCGCTGAGATGAGCACACTTTTTCCATAAAAGGTCAGGGAGTGCTGTAAGTAGTTTTGGTTTTGCAGGCCACGTGGTCTCTGATGCAACCACTGAATTCTGCAGTGGTAGCGTGATGGAAGCCATGATGAGACACAGGTGAATGGGTCCAGTTGTGTATCAATAAAACTTTATTTATAAAGTTGAGTAGCGAGCTGGATTTGACCCCCGGGCCTTGGGAAAGTGCATACCAATAAAACTTTATTTATAAAGTCGAGTAGGGAGCCAGATTTGACCCCAGGACCATGGGAAAGTGCAAGTGAAATAATCACAAGCCAGCAAGGTATAGATGAAGAGAGCAAGAGAGTAGGACCATCAAACGCCTCGAGTTGAATTTGCAGAGAAGCCAACACTGCCCTCTGCTGCCGGGCTGGAAGAGCAGGAAGGCTGGGGTGGCGGGGAGTGGCACTGGGACACAAGGGATTTAAGAGTGTCAGGAGTTGAGAGAAGGATTGGAAAGGGTTTTGAGTGTCATTCTAAACCAGGCATGGTGGTGCCAGCCTATAATCTCAGCACCCTGGAGGCTGAGGCAGGAGGATGTGGTGAGTTCAAGATCAGCCTGAGCTACATCGCAAGTCCTTGACTCAAACAAACAAATAAAAAGAATCCCATGCCGGGTGGACTGGGGTCCATAGTGTAAGGGAGCCACGAGGGCAGAGTGACGGTTAAACTACGATGCCAGAAAGATGCACCAGCTCCAGGGCAGAGGGGCCAGACCGGAGAGACTGGTGGCTGAGGTCAGTGACACTGGTTGGCAATTGAGAGAGCTGCTTATGACCCTGAGATCAGGGATGTGCCTAAGGGAACAGATGAGGGTTCAGTCTATCAAACTAGATTGGGGCTTAGGAAGTGATCCCAGAATTGGGGCTCAGACTCAGACACAGAGGTCAGGGCTCAGTCAGTGCCACCAGATGAGATCTCAGTCTGTGACAAGAACTGGGGCTCAGTAGACAACGCCAAGGTTTATAGTCTGTAGGGAGTGCAGTCATGAGGGCTGAAACTGAGTCGAGGACAGAGTAAAGAAGAAACAGGGCGGAGACGGGGAGGTGACTTTGGCAAAGCTTGGTGTCCTGACGGGTGGGAAGGACGTAGCACTAGACTCTGGGGTTCCTGCCTGCGTACTGGGAGGACAGAGCAGTCACACCAAGAAAGGGGGGGTGGGAGGAGAAGGGAAAACGACAGGGCGATCTCCACAGTTCCAGGTTGGAGTGTGCGAGGGAATATCACGCAGCAATGACCAGGGGGCGCAGGAGACAAAATCTGGAGCTTTGGTGGGGAAAGTTCATCCCCAATGTCAGAGCTTCTTGTGTGACATCAGAATCAGAGCTCAGCCCGAGACTAGGGTCAGGGCTCAGTCTGAGTCTGGGACCAGGGCTCTATATATGATCAGTGTTGGGGTTCAGCCTGTGGCACCAGGAGGGGAGCTAAGTCTATGACTCCAGGATTGGGGTTCAGCCTATGACACTGGATGTGGGGTTCAACCTGACTATAAGACAGAGTATGGCATATGACAACAAGATTCAGGCTCAGTATATGACACCAGGATAAGGGCTCAACCTATGACAGAATGAAGTTACATCTATAGCACCAGGATTGAGGCTTCACCCATGACATGAAGATTGGGGCTCAGTCTACAAAACCAGAGTCAGAGTTGAGTCTGTCATCAAGTCAAGCATGATTATCCCTGGGTCCTAATCATCCATAAAATGACTAAACTCATCCCTGCCCTTTCAGCTTCAGCCTTTGGACCCTCAACCTTCAGCATTCCCCCATTCTTCATGCTCTGCAGGATTTGGGAGACCTCAGGGCTCCTCTAGGCCCTGGCCCAGTGCAGCAGACAGATGCTGCAGCCTGTTCTAATGTCCCTTGGGGTGCACCCCTCCCTGCCCCAGCTCCCATCAGCCCCCGGCACCCACCCCTGCGCCCTGAGCCCGTGCTGGGGCCCAGGCCCCAGAAGCCGCTGCCCCAGTGAAAACTTTGCTGGAAACCATTCATGCTTTTTTTAGCAACAGCTTCATTGAGATACATATAATTCACCCAGCGCACCATGTATTCATTTGAAGTATTCAAATCACTGGTTTTCAGCCCATTATTCCCAGAGTTGTGCAACCACAACCACATCAACTTTAAAATACTTTCACCAAGAGGAAGTTCATACCACCCCCACCATCTCCATTTCCTCCCAGCCACTGGCAACCGCTCACCTACTTCCCGTCTGCTTTAGATTTGCCTGTTCGGAACATTTTTCATAAGAATGGAGTTAGGTGACACGTGGGTCCTTGTAACTGGCTGCTTTAACTCCACCTGTTGTCAAGGGTCATCCGTGTGGTGATGTGTGCAGAATTCCCACCCCTCTTTTCATGGCTGAATAATACTCTACCCTGTGGATATACCACAGTTTGTATGCCCATTCATCCACCGATAGATGTTTGAGGTGTTTCCACCTGGCTGTGGTAGATATGCTCCGTGAACAGAGAATATTTTCCATTCTCCTGGGTAGCTGCCTAGGAGCTGGAATGCCGGGTTACGTACTAACCCCCTGCACTTAACTTTTTTTGAAAAACTGCCAGGCAGTTTTCCAATCTTCTTGTTATTTTTGTACACGTGCACGTGTGCACATGACTTTTTCTTTCATCTATTTTTAGAGCATGTTGATTTCTACCTTGGCTATTTTCTGCTGTCTTAGTACCTCCCAAATGCCCCCAGCAATTCGGTATCTGTAATTTTTTACCTTCGTGTGTGTGTGTGAGAGAGAGAGAGAGAGAGAGAGAGAGGTACTGGGGATCATACCCCGGGCATTTTCACTGAGCTACATCCTCGGACTTTTATTTATGTATCTATTTTATTTGGAGACAGGATCCTCCTAAGTGACTAAGTTGTCCAGGCTGGGCTTAAACTTGTGATCATCTCGCCTCAGCCTCCCAAAGTGCTGGGATCAAAGATACTCTTTTTCTTAAAGGAGCACCCCCGCTCCAAACTGTATATGCTTCGAGCCCCCCAGAACCTGGAGCAGTACTTGTCACGTACACAGCTAGGAGGAGAAACACGAGGTGGGCACAGGCAGCCCTGCCCCTGACCCCTTTCCCCGGCTCATCTCTGGCTGGACTGGGACAAACAGCGCTCTCCTCTCCCCGCTACCGTGGTCACAGGCAGGGAGGGTGCACAGAGTGTCCCACACACTTCGGAGAGGGAAACCCAGGGTGCTGCGCCCCCGAAACACCAGGAGTGGGGTCCACAGAGCCGCAGGAAGCCCAAGCTACAGAGTGAACAGGAACCTCGGCAGTTGCATTGTTTAGTCCAAGACGGAGCCCTAAACCGCCATGCGCGCAGGGGCAGGGGCTCTGGACGGTGACTGAGTCGTGGAGGCGCTATGCGCAGGCGTGGATTCCTCCTCTGATGAATGCGCCACTCAGGTTGCTGTTGGGAGGCGGGCCTGATTGGAAGAGGCGGAAGAGGGGCTCGCTGGGGGCGTGGCCTGGCAGGGGCGTCTCCCTCACTGGCTCCGCCCTTCCGCCACTGCTTCCTGGTCGCCACGCTGAGAGCCGCTGTGCTCCGCCAGGCCCCTGGCGCATGCGTCCTGCCTCGGAGCTCGCCACTGGGGACGCCACTGAGCTAAAATACACTTTTTCGAGTTGGGAGTGTTGCATGTTGTGTCTCAGAGACGAGGAAAGTGACCGAGACACCTAGCACTTTATAAAGGCGGCTTTCGGCCCACCGCCCCCCTCCCCCGTCTCTGTCTCGCTTCAGGCGACCACCCCTCTTACTGGGACCTGCTGGTCCCCGCGAGTGTCTCCTGCACCTCCGCTCACCACCCTGAGCCC